>PVKA01014039.1:0-53450 GCA_004027165.1 Ctenomys sociabilis | reverse complement strand
CTTGCACCCCGGGGTTTCCATGGTAAGATGGGCCATCTGGCCAGAGCCTGTCTCCAGGACACAGCTCTCCTAAGTTTCAAGTACTTTGCTTCTTCCTCCTCCGAAATTCAAATCCAAAGATCCAGATGGTTCCACTGACCCACTGCTCCCAGGAGGCACATCAGACAGATCCTAGCTAGGGGTCAGTTTAGCAGAAGAATGATTCTGGCCTGTGCCCCTGGAGATTTCCTATCACAGCGCACAATTGACTGCCCCCTGCCCCCTTCATTTTAGCTGGATGAGATCCTCCGGGGAGTGGGGGCAGACATGGCTTAGAACCAGGCAGCTGGAGTCTTGGCTGTACTGCACTGACAGGGTAGCAATGGGCCAAGCACCCACTGTCCATGCCTCTGTCTCCTGTCTATGAAATGGATCCAGGCTCAGCTACCTCTTGGGGCTGTTTAAGTGCAAGAGAGAGTAAAGTAAGGAGCCTGGAATACAGACTACTGTAACTGCCACTGTCACTTCTGCCTCATGTCCCCCTGCAGTCCTATGCCCAGGGCCTGGTAACCCGCATGCAGACACCTACTGTGGATGTCATGGGAGAGTGGGAACTTGTCCTCCAGAGAACACAGGCAGGAAGTCTGTGTCCTCTCACCTCCATCTTCCAGTCAATTCAGCAAGAGTCCTAAGACTGCACCAGGCCCACTGCAAGCACTCTATGTTGCTTCCACCTTCCAAGAGCCTGTGTCAGTTGTGTCTCCCTTTCTCCCTCTCTCATATTTGTGATGGTAAAGCCTGTGTCCACACTTCAAACCCTTTTGTTCATCCTGTTCAACCATAGCTTTTTGAAGCTTCCTATTTTTATGGTTCCTCCCCTAGCTCCTCTTAAAACTCCATGGGATTTTCAAGGAGATCGAAGCAGGACCCGATAGAAGGGCATGGCTCAGGCTCACACATCCTCTCTCTACTCTGGCCGTGGGCAACCCTCTCCCTTAGCTGGGCCAATGGGGAGGGGGCAGCATTTGAAAGGCTCCCAAACCTTGGATCTAGACCGGTGCAGCCTGGATGGGCTGGTTGGGTGGGGGAGGGCTGCTCCTTCTAGCTCCACCCTCTGATCCCCCCCACACACACACACCTGGGAAGGCAGCTCCCAGGCCAGGGTCCTGACTGGTGAGTAAATATGTAAACCACCTTCCCAGAGCCATAAGTGTTGATGTGGCAGACAGTGGGATACCCACCTTCTAGTTCTCCGAGAAGTTTATAGCCTTCTAGACAGTGACTGGTTGTTTGGGCAAGAGCGATGTCACAGACTAGGACCTGAACATATTACCAAGAGACAAAAAGTAACTATCTCACTACTTAATGAAGAGACGGGAAGAAATAAATGAGTGAGCCATCAAATGACCTCAGACAAAAGAATAAAGTGGATCTCCACTGAGAACTCTAAAGATAAAATTCTTGGAGTTGTAAGCAATGTAGAACTCTGGGGCTGGGGACATACAGCTCAATGTAAGAGCTCTTGCCCAGCAAGTGCACTACCTTGGGCTTGGTCCCCAGGACAGCAGAAAAATATAATTAAATTTTAAAAAAGAACTCCTCTGTCACAAAAATTTAAACAATACACAGAACTTCTATGTTTCTAACCTTCTAGAATTGGAGGGTTTGGGGATTACTACCTTGCAAAAGAAGGCAGTGGACTACTCTCCTCACTCCTATACCCCTTCCACCTGCCAAGAACTGAAGCTGGTCCCTTCAGAAAACAAAGATTCTACGATAGCCCCCAGGGATTCACTAGGTACCAAGAGGTGGCTTATTCCTCCTTAGCATGCCAAGGGCCTACTGACACACATCACTGATCTCAGATGAAAGCTTTCCACAAAAAGGTGGCTGCCTAAAAATCCCTCATGTTAATATTCCTCAGATTAAAGTCCTCTAATAATATACAGTTATCATGACAGGCAAGCTACCACACCCTTATTGTCACTGACCCTAATGGGGACCCATGCATTACTTCAAGGGTTTCTCTCCTGCCAACATCATTTTCTGTCTCTACCAAGATCATTTTTTAAGATGAGCAAGAGCTTTATGTAAAAAACAAACAAACAAACAAACAACTAGCTAGCCTCATGCATTCATGCAAGCACAAGTATATGCACAAAATACAAGAGGCAACATTTTTTCAAAGTTCTCCACCTGGGAAGACACAGGACAGTCCTTGTAGTTAGTGGTACTGAAAGCAAGACAACTTAGTGCTCTGGCTGAACACGTGGGCCCTGGGAATCCCCACACTCAGCAGAAAAACATAGGTGACAAAGCTAAAACTTGACTGATTTCCACTAAAAGTTTTAAAAAGCACAGCTACTAGATCAGCATTTCCAATATAGTAGTCATTACTGGCCACTTCTGGCTATTTTAACTAATTAAAATTAATAAATTTTAAATTTGGCTTCCAAGTCACAGGAACCACATTTTTGTGGCTGAGGGCTAGCAATTTGGGCACTGCAGGATGTTACTTTGAGGAGCAGAAGAATCTCCTGGATAGTGTTGTTCGGAGAGTCAGGCAAGGTAATCTCACTTATCAGAATTAATCCATCCTAAATGGTGTTGGGCACCTATCAAGTGTTCAGTGAGTACTTACTGAATGATGGTACATGTGCTTCAAAATACAAATACTCCTCAGTTTATGATGGGGTCACAGTCCATTAAGTTCATCACAAACTGAAGGTGTAGTAGGTCTGAAATGCATGTCATATGCCTGAAATGCCAAGTGCCCTCCCTAGCTCAGCAACTAGAAGAGTACCTGTTGTCTTCCCTCTTGACCATGTGACTTGCTACTACTTTCCAGAATCTCAAGAGGACATCCTATAACATATTGTTAGGCCAGGAAAAGAAAATCCAAATTTGAAAGTAAACTGAAAAGTTCTACCAAGTTCATGGGACTCTCACAGTATGGTTAAGTTGAAAAACCAAAGCTTGGATCACTGGAATCACGGATTGTCTATACAGTGAAGAACACCTTGGCCCTCTTGCTCATTAGCACATGTGTAACCCAAATACTGTAGTTTGGGACCAGCAGGCCATGAGACAGATCAGTAACATCTGGGCCACTAGCTGGTCCAGAAGCCACGAGCCATACCACGACTCAGCCACTCTCCCTGAGGAGCCCACACTCTCTCTACTGTATCTCGTTTAGAACACATGGATGCCAGCAGATCATGGACATCTGTGAGCTACCAAAGCCAAGAGAGAACGACCAGCTTGGGGAGTCCCACCTTTCAAGCAGCTGAACCTGCTGCTTGTGAGACAGCTAAGTGGTCTGAAAGGCGTCTTACCTCTGCCTCTGTAGGCTTCATCTCAAAGAATCAGGGTTTTGCTGAGACCCAAGTGAAATGAAGATGGACGCCAAACCCCACGGAATAAGCAAATGCATTCACACTGAAGTCAGTTCCTTCAGGCAGAGGCTGAGCCTTGGGACACTGACACTCGGAGTGGTTTCTCCTCACTTCAGCTGAAAGCTCCTTGAGATTACCAGGCTTCTGATTGCAAGGCACACGGCCCTACATGAGGGTTTCTAGGTAAAACTGTCCTCTTGCCCTCTTGCCTCTCCCCACATCATCATCTCAGCATCAAAGATCAAGCTCAGCTTCCCTTCATCCTCCAGGAAATAAGAGGAAGATGAAAGCAGGCCTGTGGGGCCCCCAAGCTCACCTTTGGCACTAACTTGATGCATTTAGCTCCAAAGCTGAGTCCTTCCAGACAGTTTATCTCTGGACCCAGCACCCTGAGACCAGATATGAAGCCACCCACTTCTGGACAGTGTAGACCCCCTACCCAGCCCAGTCCCCACAGCCAGCTCTCCCGCCCACCCAGCTGGGCCTTCCCTTGTGCAGCAGTCCCACACTGATCCTATCCTCTGCTAGCCCTGGCCCAGCACTGACAGCTCTCACCTCTGAGAGACAGGAGACAGGTAGAGCGCGGAAGAAAGGAGTCAGGCTGACTGCTGCACGGCTGGGGGCTGGGTGGAGGAGCCACGACCCACCTTGCTCCAAGGCAGCTCCGCGGGCAGAACAGCTGCCAGTAGCTGTGATGAGAGGTGCCAGTGCCAAGCCCATATGCAGCGGCAGGAAGATGCCCCTCCACGCAGCGTTGGCTGGCACTGTGCCTTCTCCTTGGAAAAGACATCTTCATAGATACCTTGGGGAAAAAAGTATATCCAACACCTGGCACTTCACCCTCAGTTTCCTTTGTCCCATCTCCTCCAGTCCAACCAGCGCACACTGACCCGATAGTCCTCCAGGCTCTACAGCACTGTTTCACTCTCCTGCTGAAGAGCGCATAGTGTCTCTCTTAGGACTCCACAGTGGGGAGCAGCAAATTCTAGGGCACACTGGAACCTTGAGCTGGCAGAAGTTAGGGGCCTACCAATGAGATCCCCAATCTTCTCACATGTTATATACAACTCCACAAACCAGGGCCCAGGACAAAGATTACTCTGAGAGGGTAAGGAGATGGGTCGAGGTCTACCGTGAGAAAGCAGTGTCCTTGCCATTGAAGGATGTGCTCTGGAAGGATGACACCTCAGACTCCTGTACCAAAAAAAGAAGTAAGCTGGGCATGGTAGTGCATACCTGTAATCCTAACACTTGGGAGACTGAGGTAGGAGGAGAGCTGCAAGCTTAAGACCAGCCTGGGCTACAAAGTGAGCTCAAGGTCAGCCTGAACTGCATAGCAAGATGCTATTTTTAAATAAATACATAATCAAATGACATATTCAAGTCAACATATTTTGGCAAAAGGGAGAAGAAGGGGCAGAAATAATTATACTCATGTAGGTGTGTTGTGGGTGTTTACTGGAAATGCTGCCCCAAAAGACACACGAAAGTATCAGAGGATCATTTCTAGATAGCTGGATGCATTTTCTCTTAGTTTCGTGTTTTCTAGTTTTCTAGCCTGTATCAAATAAATAAAAATAAATAAATATTTTTTAAAATGTTGAATCCACTGAATAATGACAGATACTAGTGCTGATGACAGCTTCCTTCTCTCAGCCTGGATCTCCCCATCTGGAAAAAGGAGGTGGCTGGACTAGAGATCTCCACAGCCCCACACCACCCTTGCCCTGAGGCGCCTCAGGGCAGAGTTTGAGCAGAAATGACACTGCATTTGCTGGACAAGGTTGGCCAGAGACCCACCTTCTGGTATCCCTAGGTTCCTACCTGCACACAGGCGCGTCCTATGGCCTTGACTGAATTCTGTCATCTGCCAAGAAGGCCAGCCAGGCAGGCCACTTTTCACGAGTAGGTTCTGTGTGATGAGGCCGAGTCACATGTCCTGGGCCCAGCAGCCCCAACTGTAAACTAGGGATATGGCGATGTGTGATATTGGGGTTGAGTCCAGCAATGCATCTATGGAGCCGACCAGTACCTGCTGGGCTCTCAGCTACTGTTAGTTTTCCTGCATGGCTGTGCAGGTGCTTTGACAAGGTGTGAGTTGCCATCCATTCTCACAATGCATTACACTGCATGCATGTGATGCAAGGGATCTGCTGCAGGCTGGTGCCATGGAGGCCACGAGGAATGCTTTTGGTAGGACTGAAGGCCACAAAGCAGAGGCCAGGAGGTGTGTGGAGAGGGAGACAGGGTTCTGAGTATACAAGAGACGCCTGGCAAGCACTGGAGCACACATGATGTGTGACAGCCCCCAGCCCCTGACCTGTTCAGACTTTCTTAGCAGCCACAACCTCTGCTATTCCAGGCGAGGTCCCAGCCCTCAGAGGAGGTAGCAGCTCCAGGCCACATGCAGCCTGCCCAGATCTGCACCCTCCACCAGATTGAAGATGACAGGCTTGGGGGCTGGGAGGCTCTGTGTCACAGGAGACTTGGCAATGAGAAAGGCGAGAGGACCAGCTGGGCTCAGAGGACCCTGGCCCTCTCATTCAAAGGGTCCGGAGAGGTCTCCTCTTAACCCCTCAGATCTTTTAAGAGCGTTCTAAATGTTCATCTGAGGTCTTCTTGCTGCCCCTGACCGTCCCACTGGCTTCCAAAGAGACAGCAGAAAAGAATGCAAAGATCCAATATTTGTATTTTGAATGCTAATTTGACATAGAGGAGTGGGCATGGGGGAGTGTTTAGAATCAGCACTCCAATAAGCTCACAAATGACGCCAGTATTTTATAAGCTTGTTAGAAACAAATCACCCCTCAGCTGATGTTTACTTACTGATGAATCATAAAAGGGCTCAATACACAAAGAGTAAATCCAAAAAGAATGTCTTCCTTCCATCCCATCTTCAGCCACAGCACAGGGGCCCAGGGCGAGCATGAGCCGGCCCTCCAGCCCTGCCCCCCATTCCTGCAGCCTCCCCAGGGCAGCAAATCACTGGCACTAGCCCTGTCTCTGTGCCCACCCCCTCCAAGCCCCCACCTATTGACTGGCCTAATCTGAGCCTCAATCCTCGCTCGGGAGGCAGCTCAGTCCTTCTGCTGCCCCCGGAGTCCTCTGTGGGAGCGGATCCAATCCAGCTAATTTGCATAATGATGAAGCCCTCCAGTGCAGCCTGGGTCTTGAGAGGGTTGGGAAGAAATATGCCCTGTCCTTTGGAGAGGCACACAGAAGGCTCCATGCACCAGGGAGGGATGAGGCTCCTGGCCGGGAGGAGGGGAGTATGCGGGCAGCCTGGGACCGGCAGCGCACACACCAAGGACAGCTCCTCACTGCTGCCCACTGAGCTGCAGCCCAGCTGGCCCAGCTGAGGAAGGACTGCCCAGGGCTGTAAAGCAGCAGGAAGTGAGGTACAGCATGCCAGCTGCAGACGAGGCTGGCAGACCCAGGTCACAGTGACCGCCACTCACCGGCTGGCTGACCTTGAGGAATTGCTGGCCTCTCTGAGTCTCAGTCTCCTGATTTGTGAGAACAGAGGTATGTCTGCACCACAGGGCTGCTGTGAGGGCACAAGGAGCAGCTGTAAAGCACTGATTAGAATGGGCCGACTGCGCACAGCCACCACCAGCCACTACGGTGTGGGCATCATTGGTCTCCTCCCTGCACTGTTAGGTCCAAGCACCATCCAGCCAGCCAGCAATCTACCCACCCATTTATTTAGCAAATGCCGGGTATTGTGCTAGGTAGTCCAGGACACAGGAATGAATCAGTCAAATGTCTCATTTAAAATGCCTCCAGTGACATTAGGACCCTATGGATCGATGAAGTCTAAAGGAATAGACAGCACTTGCCTTTGATACAGCCTAAGGCAGAGGCAGGCAGGGGCACTGGGAACCAGAAGACCACGTCAGGATCTGTATCTAGGACTCCATCAAGCTATATACTTAGGACAAGAGTATTTTTCTGGATAGATGCTACACATCAATAAAATTCCTTGCCTAAGCAAGGGAAAAGAGCAAACAGCAAGTTTGCTCCTAAGCATGACACCAGTGGATCAGTGCCTTATGGAGGAAGAGGGAGAAAATATTTGGGATGGGAATCCACATAACTCTAAGAGGCAAATCTCTGCAAAGGGTGTTAGCACATGCTGGCACATAGTAGGGCGTCAGTGGACCCCTACTGAGGGAGGGAGGGAGACAGTGGGTGGCTTCCTGGGACAGCTAGCCATGGAAAGGGGTGTTGCGGTGCAGAGGTGGGGCAGGAGCACTTCAGGGCCAATGGCGCTTCAGTGGATCCCCTCGCTGGCCAGGTGCAGATGTGAGCGGTGACCGGACTGTGGGGGGTTCTGGCTCTGCTGGCCTCACATGTTGGCAAATGATTCCAGGGTCATACGTATCCTTCCTCTACCCTGCAAATACCAACCAAGCACCCAAATGCCATCTGTAGCCTTGACAGGATGGGAATAGGGCGCACCACACTGATCTCTGAGCTCACCTCCTGTGTCAATCAGTACTATGTTTTTCAAGTCCAGTGTGAACAGTATTCGAGATGAAGCGAAGCCTGCTTTCCGCAGTTGGCCACTCTTTCATCACAGCGAAGCCATGCTCTGGTGCTGTTACTATTCCCATTGTACAGATGGAGGAACTGGGACTGTGAGTTAGGCACCTCCTCCAAGTGCACAGTGTACCAACAGGGCCGGCTCACAGTGGGAACCCAATTCCTAGGCTCTGTGCTGTCCCAGATGGTGGCCAGGGAGCCCAAGGTGGCCTTCTCCTTGATCCCTACAAAATACTTTTACCACCATGTCTCTCTTACCCTCTGTGGGCAAGATGGACAGAGGCACCATTGTTAGCCTCAACTACACATAGGAAAATAAAGCTTCCAATTTCTAGGACACAAGAGGTAACCAACTAATAGCAGAAGTGAATGCTCAGGGACAAACGCCCCTCCCAGAGTTCCATTTTTTGTTCTAGGCCATTGGGTCTGCAGTGGAGACAAGAACAGAGAAGGGGCCATCAGAGCTTTATAGGATAACCCCAGATTATGCCAGCATGTGAAACCCAGGCCCTGGCCACCAATCCCATGCCATCTTGCCCGTCCTCACTGCCTGAGAACTACATGAGTGCTGTGCCCAGCTCTGCCGCCTACACGCAGTTAGGCGGCCCTCACTCCACCTGCTCAGCACCAGGTTTTAGAAAAGCAACTACAGGCTGGAGCAATAGCTCACGCTATATGATTCTCCAAACTTGATTTAAATGGTGATTTTGCAGTTTGGAATGCAAAAGTATTTTGCACGGCTCATAGAAGTGGGCAGAATGGACTTGCCCATGCTGAACCAGAGTCCTGCATCCTCAACAAAGCTGCACAGATGCTGCTGTGACCGGGCTCCTGAGCTGGCAATGACAGGCCCTCCTGGGCTACCTCGGTGCTGGCCGTGTGCTCACCATGACCACACATTATGCAACCATTCACACCTGCGATGAACTCAGACCAGCTCTGCAAGGAGGTCACAGTCCTGTCTCACTGCGTGGCATGTGACAGCCCAAGCTCTCCAATCCCAGGCCTGCACTAACCTCCTTACTAGGAGCGATAGCCACACTTCATAGCAGAAGGATAAAAGCGATTAAATTCAGTACTTAATTTCTGTGATATGCAAAGCATGGGGCTAGATGTTAGAAACAGTGTGAATGAGAACTAAATTCTATCTGCCAGAAGTTTCAAATGATTACCCCCACAACTGCAGGAGGTCTTTTCACCATGATTTTTTATTTTTTATTTCTTTTTTTTGAGGAACCAGGGATTGAACTCAGGCCCTTGCGCTTGACAGGCAAGCACTTATTCTACTGAGCCATCTCCCCGGCCCCCACACCATGATCTTTTAATAACTGAGCACATCACATGTAGTAAGCACATAATGAGTATCTTCTGACTATACAAACATATTTTACCAACACACTTGCTTTCCCTCTTGATTATTCTTCATTCTATTTTAACCCTTCTACATCACTTAAAGTGTTATCCTTCCACAGTTCCTTCACTGAGAAACTACCTGGGGGTTGTCCTTGGTAACTAAGAGGCTCCCCTTTCTGGGCTTAAGAGTTCTCATTTCTAAAAGGAGCATGTAGAGTTCTAGGGTTTGATCACCCAGGGTTATTCAGATACAAAACACTAGGGCATTAAAAGCCAATCTTCATTCTAACTGTAAAGGACTTACTTTATCCAATAGTTGAGGACAGAGAGGAATAAACATATAAGGACTTCATTACAAAGTTCAAGGTCTGAACTCTGAGCAAGACACCAGCAAGAGACACTCACAGCAGCTGAAGGACATGTGCCTGGAGGCAAGCGCTGCCATTAGTAAGCACAGAAGGAAATGCCCAAGGTTGATAGGCCCAGAGCGCAAAGCTAATCCTAGATTCTTTTAGAATAATTCCCTGCACTTCCTGCCAGACCCTATTGTCCTGTCCTCCACAGCTTCACCCTTGCCTGCCAACTTCAAAGTTGTGACTGCGACCCCAGTTAAAGAGAATTCATTCTTCAAAGTCAGAAGGAAGAAAGAGTACTTAAGGTGTAGCTTGGCGACATGTGTGCTGATGCTTGCATGCTATGTGACCTTAGGAACTGCTCCTAACTTCTCTGAGTCTGTTGGCTCACTGTTAATGATGGAAAAAAATTTTATCAACTTGATATTCTCTCCAAGAAAAAAATCAGATGCTACTTTCAGAGCCCTACAGAAAAATTATGAAGTTTAGAGGAATAAACAGAGGTCTGTGTTAGGATATGCTAGGATCTATTGTAGCAACAAAGAGCCCAGAATCTCAAGGGCTACAAACAATGGTTTATTTCCCACTTGCCCTTAGCATTCACTGCAGAAGGCTCTGCAAACAGAACACACCAGCAACTATGTTGGAGCAGCTTTCCTCCCTTATCACGCTGCGCCCAGGGGACAGAACTCCGGAGGGCCTCACCCCGTAGTCCCATGATTCAGCCTGGTCGTGACGCAGGCCACATCCATGCAGTCAGCTGGCCAGGATTAGCCATAAGGTGCCACCCAGCACACAGGCTCTGGCTGGCTGCAGACTAAAAGATGACACCAAGGACTGCCACGTCAGCAAGAAGCATGCCACTCAACAGAGGGCTCTAAGATTCTCAAGGGAGAGGTCAGACATGTAAGAAAGAGACAAGCCCCTCACCATGCACTGGTGACAGAGGCTCCCAGAGAGTCCCTCCTGCCAAGGCCAGGGCTACACAGAGACAGGAGCTCGGGTCACAATGCCTGTCTCCTGGGTCAGACCCAGAGTTGCGAGGGGGCTCTGGCAGAGCACCCCAGCCCCATGCCTCCCACTGAAGGCAGAAGGTTGGGCTTTCCTGCAGCCCTCTGCCCCGGCCCCTGGTGCTGTGGTGAGCACACCAGGTAAATGCCATGTGTTACCTTGGGGCTTTTCAAAGTCGCTCTCAACGATAATGGCTTTAGGAGGCTGCGCAACCGCACGCCTGGCATCGGAAGCATCGTCTGAGGCCAGGTGTTGCATCTCTAATTAGGATAGGGATTTTTTTCACCCCACACAGAATCTACATAATTGGGAAGGAGGTTCCAACAAGGACCAGCCCTGCCGACTGTGCCTTTTCCATGCCCTCCCTCCACTTTCCCTTGCACACTTTAAATTTAAGGCAGAAATGAATCGATTTGAATTTTTTGAAATTAATTATCATCACTGCCATGGAAAATGTATCTACTGCCTTCCTTGGGGACTGGAGAGAAGAGGGGGTGTTCTCATGTGGAGAGCGGCCCTGGGAGACGCCTCACATCACTGCTGCACTCTAAAGCAAGTGTCCCCACCCTACCTCCCGGCCTCACCCAGCTGGTCTTCAGAGCATCTCCCTGTTTGGTCTGAGCATTCTTCAGAATTTTTTTTTAGTACCAAAATTAATGCTTTAAAATGTCACTTACTACAGTAAAATTTATCAACATTATTATATACCATAGAAACTGCCATCCCAGACAAATGCACGACATTAAAATTTGGTCTAGAGCTCCCCAGAGGAAACGTTTGCTGCAATTTGTATAACAGTTTATATATTTATGCTATTTAATGGTACAAAGCAATAATTATGACTTCATTCACTGATAAGCAACAGCATTACATAAATCTGATGCGGATTTAGAACATGCCAGCTCTGACACCAGTGTACTAGTTGTAAATTATGTTGCTGTTAAAAAAAATCTAAGCAAATATGAAGGAGCAGCAGGAAACTAATAATGCATCTCCAGCTGTTCCAGTTAACCTGCAAATGTGGCCATCTGCACCTCGGGAGAAGAAGGAGAGAGACAGGAGGGCGGGGCAGGGAGAAGCAGCCGCCGCCTTCCTGCAAAGCACAAAGCATCCCTTGACATCTAGCCAATGACCTTGCTCCTTACACATGGCCAGTGCAGAACTGGGAAGTTCCCAGGGAGCGGGAAGTGGGAGGTCCCTTGTCCCCTGTGCTGACACCCACATCTGACCCTATTCTTGTCCCAGCCAAGAGGAAGGGTCGGTGTCCTCTCTCTTTTCCTCTCCTTCTATGGGCTCCTCTTGGCCCTCAGCATTCCTGTTCATGATCCATGTCAAGAGTGGGGAATGGCGGGAGGAAGAAAGTGGTGCCTGCCCTAAATATATGTCCAGCTCTGATGGAGCTGTGGGGCACAAGCCCTCCAACTACCAAACAGGACAGAGGTGCTCACGCAATGGCAGATCACACACTGAGCGGCAGGTGGAGAGGTGGCTCTGGGGGCCATGGATGAATCAGGGGACACCCAGGAACTGTGGGTTGGGTCCTTTGCTGTGGCCTGGCCATGCGTGCCCCACTGGTAGGGGGTTCCGCGTAGGTAAAGGACTGCTCAACCCCACCCAGAGGGCACTAGACAGCTAGCTCTGGCAGGTGTGACGCAGCTTGAGGCCAAGGGCTGCTGGGACCCTAACTACAGCAGCAAGGCTCCTTGTAAGGCCCTTGCTTCTGAAGCCTGAGGACTGCAGTCATTTTTCTTTCTATCTCTCTTGAGACTGCCCGGGAAAGCCAGAAGTCCAAGCCAACTTGGGTTATATAGGAAGATGCTACCTCAAAAAAAAAAAAAAAAAAAAGCTAAGAAACAAAAAAGCTCACACAAACAAAAAACTGCTAGTTAAAGCAAGAAATACAGGTATCAGCAGTGGCTTATTACACTCCAAAGTGAACGCACGAGGCCACAGCAGCTCAGCCAGTGCAATGCGCTTGGCCAGTACTCACGCCTCTGCCTCCCCTGCACTCGATTCCATCCTGTGCTGCTGTGGCTAAAGCGTCTGTAGGATTGCAGGCGGATGGCAGCTTGCCATGTGACAAGCACTGGCTGATCACAGAAGGACAACTGAGGCTCAGAGGTCTGCTCCAGGCCCATGGCCCAGGCAGGGTCCACACCCAGGCCTGCAGCCCACTTCTGACCACACTGCAGACTTCTGGGTTCCTGGCCACTGTGTGGTCCAGGGCAGGACTGAATGAAGACAGGAGAAACAGGAGGCAGCTGAGGCAGCAAGGAGCGGGCAGAGCTCCTGAGAGGCGCTCCTGCTTCATCACATCAGCTATTCAGGGTGGGGCCGACTCCCAACTGTGATGGTCACACACACCACACACACACACACACACCCCGAATGCGTGTGGCAGGGCCTTGCCCTGTGTGCTCTCCTGCTGGTTCCTGGGGGTGCCCTCTGCACCTCTGCAGCTGGAACATGGAAGCTGCCTGCTGGGCTAGAGACAGGCAGAGGAGCGGTGGGTCTTGCAGGGCCACAGGGAGTCGGCACAGGCTCCCCCAGACGCTTGCCATTATCGTCTCCCAAACAGAAGAGTCATCCCTGGGCCATTTCCAAGTGGCCCCCAAATGTTGGCCCTCAAGCTGGGACAACGGGTGAGATTCCATGGCCCTCTTTTCTGCTTACAACTTCCTATTGTTTCAAGTGACTTTATAACTAAGAAAGCAATGTCTTTCGGGTACCCACTTTTTCACCAAAAAATTCTGAGAGCTTCCACCAGTCCCCCGCATTGCAAGCTGTGGGGTGTGATTCCTATCCATATCTCCAATACAATATACCCTCATCCAGCTTCCCTCCAACAAACATACATCAGCTCACTGCAGGGCACTCTTGCTCGGTGTCCAGGACATGGTCCTTTTATTGTCTAAGAAGCATTAATTCCAAGAACCAGCAAACATTCTGCTCATCAGACCCTGGTCAGTGACACTTCTGGCAGATCCTAGGGCCAAATTAGTAGCTCTGTCTCTTTAGCAAGGACAAAAGACAAGGGCATGGTCAGCCCCAGGCAGACTTACACATTCTCAGGGTGTGTGTCCAAGCTGGAACCAAGAAGGTGCGGGCTGGGCTAGGAGCCTCCCTATTCCTAGGGTGAGGGATACCAAGGAGGCAGCCCTATGATCTCATACTGGGGCAAGCAGATCTGCAAAAGCAGTGCCTGGCCTGGTGGGGTGACAGTGTTCAGACATGCAGTGTGAGGGACTGGCCATGGTACCTGCTCCCAGGACATGGTGCATGGCCTGTCCCATCCCCAAATCCCAGCTGTGGTCTTTGCTCAGGGGTCACATTCTCTGTGTGTGCGCGCGCATGTGCGTGTGTGTGTGGACTCTGTAACGTGGTCACCACTCTAAAGGACAACAATTATAATTTAAAATCTAGACTTCTGGCTTGTCTTTAGACCTCTGACCGTTAACACTCCCCCAGCATGTAGTCCCCTGGATGACTCTGCTGGGGCACAATGGCCCCACAGGCAGCTATTTGACACAAGTACTTTAATGCTTAGGCCCATGCAGGTGTGAAGCTAGTGGTCCTTGAATTACCAGGTAAAAGAAGGGAAAAGAGGATTCTGGATCTTCTCCCATGAACTTGCTGTGGGACTTCAGGCAAATTCCAGCCCCTCTCTGGGCTTCAGTGAAAGCTGTGCAATGACAAGGTAGGGACCAACTGCCTTTATACTTCGTGACTCCAGAATGCCAACTTGGGCCCCCTGACATGGAGGTGGGCCAGGTGGGTTTCCTGGGGAGTAGCCAAGCTGGCGGCGGAGGAAGAGCTGCTACAGACCCTGCAGCCAGTGAAGCTGCACTTGGTGCCAGCCTCCAGGCTGCGCTGACGCCACTCCTTGGCAGCTTGATATGAATATTGTGTCAGAGATTGGAGATATTAAGAATGACAATGTATTATGACTGCAGCAGGGAAATCTCGGGAGTCCTAGAGATAGGATTTTAAAATCCTCAGCCAAAAATCAATAGTAATGCCCAAGAATTTATAAAAGAAGCACGTCAGTCTGCATTTGAGAAGACACACTTCTGGTTTCCGACTAAACCAAAGGGACAAGTACAGAGTGTGTCATTTGGCAAGGACAGAAAGCAGAAAGCAAGAACTGCCTGCAGGCTGAGAGTGGCAGGAGGCAGCTTGCAGGCTATCCCCAGGGGTCAGCAGAGGATCCAGCAGGGCTGCTACCCTAGACAGCTTTGTGCAGTCCCCCCTAGAAGAGGCACAAGAAAGTGGGAGCACACAGGGGACAGCAGCACAGTGGTGCCTGTTCTTACTTTTAGCTATAAAATGGGTACAAAAAAGGGAAGGGATCACCTTTCTCCTGCACTTGTGGTAAGGATCAAAACTTAAGAAAATCAAACATGCTTTAAGAAGCATTAAGACCCAAAGAATAGGGGCCCTGCCGGTTAGCTCAGCTGTTTAAGCACCTGCTCATGCAAACACAGTCAGGCACGCAGTACTGCGAGTTTGATCCCCACCTCCACCTGCCTTAGTAGACCCACGCTTAAGGCAGTCTGAGCCAGCCAAAAAAAAAGAAAGAAAAAAAGTCCTTCTCAATTTGCAGTGGTTACATGATTTTAAAACTGGAATGAAAACGACTTTGTTGGCAGGCAGAGCTGGGTTCCAAACCCAGCAGTGCCACCGGGTGTGGACAGGCATGCCTACCTCCCCTGAGGCATTAAAGAGGCTGGAGGTCGCAGCTGCGTGGTTTGGCCTAATAATGAGCCTCAATAAATGCCTCAGTTTCAAAAATACAAACAAATGCATTGTATTAGAATGTTACAATTACTTAGGCAAACTAAATATTGTTTTGAACTTTTTTTTTTTTTTTTTTTAACAAATCAGCCTTTGTGTGACAATTCAAACATTTACAAACCTGTGGGACAGTATATGCTTGCACTGCATGTGCCAACTCCCTGTAAGGAATGTGATTGCTATTTAATGCAGACATGTACTAACAAAAGCATACGCATCGCGGTGAACTGGTACCTGGTGCCTACACCTTACTGCATCTTGATTCCTTTACTTTCCTTCCCTTCCCTCAATGTAGTTCTTAATAAGAGTCACTCTAAATAGGCCAGTTGATGGTTTATAAGTCTTTTCATGAAATAATGTATTTTCCCGAGACAGGGCTTCCCATTTTTAAAAACTTTTTGCTTACTTTTCTGAACGATGCTCATGAGGTGAAGTAGTATTCTTCACTTGACAGGAAAACGAAGTCACCCAGGAGGGCTGGGGCTGACTGGGGTCACACTGAATCAGCAAAGGCTCGATCCAGCAGGGAGGAGGAGGGCCCAAGCTGTCCCCTCCGTGGACCCCACTCCCTCCGCTGCTGGGCTTCACACCCCCCTACGATGACCTCTTTTTTCTGCTAGCCCTCTTCTAGAAGGTCTGAGAAGAGGACATGCATGCTCGTAAAGCCCCAAAGAGGATCGTATCTGGCTTTTGACTTCACAGATCGTGAATTTGGGTCACAGCTTCTTCTTCTTCTTCTTCTTCTTCTTCTTCTTCTTCTTCTTCTTCTTCTTCTTCTTCTTTTAAATTTTATTTCAAAGAGTAAAAACAAAAGCAGAAACAAATAGAAACGAAGACAGAAACAAGGTAACACACAACAATTACATATGTTACGGATTTTCAAAACAAGAATAGCTAATTAACAATGGCTGTTATATTATCTATTTTTATCACCAAATCACAGCTGATCAATCGCTGGATTGACTGCAGTGCTGGGGGTGGAGCCCTAGGCCTTGCACATGCTAGGCAAGTGCTCTGCTACCGAGCTACAGCCCCAGCCCAAGCTTCGGGCTCAGTCCCTGGCAGAGGAGCTGGAGCCTAAGAACTTGCCCCTTCCCATCCTGAGTTCCCAGGCCAGGAAGCACAGCACAGCACACAGGAGCTAGAACCTAAGCTTTCTGTTTGTGTGTACCGCCATAGCTGGGGGTCGGACTCATGCCACCTCCATAGCCTGCCCCAGGTCCCCCAGTGATGAGTGAGGATGGGGTGTCCCAAATCCCAGCTACTTCTCAACAGCCTAGCCAAGCAGCCTGTCCTTAGCTGGTCATGGGAATGAAGTGCTTTAAGTACCAAGAATCAACTAAGTACTGAGTGATGGAGCACTCGAGAGGTCCTCAGAGCCAGCCCCGCAGGAAGGGTGCCTCAGTGTCACTACCTGTGCCCATCCTGTATAAGTGTTTTTCTGCCTACCTGTAAGTGAGGTCAGGCATTCTGATCTTGCTTTTCTGATTATAGAAAGCACACTGTGTGATCATTTATATAGGAAATTTGCAAAATACAAAAGCAGATTATGATCAGCCTCAATTCTGCACCTCACAAAAAGCTTGGTCCTCCAGAGATGAAAGCCTTCCGGGAGATCTTAAAGGCCAAAGTATCTGGCTCCATGCTTGGTACATAGCTTCCGTTCAACACACGAAGGCTAAGGAAATATGACAGAACAGCCATAGGGGGAAGGAAGTGGCATGTAAGAGGCATCAGGTCCATGTAATAAAAATAACACTTTAAAGTTAAGATAGAAATTGGAATCTAGAATGAGAGGGACTTCACCAGGAAGTATGCTTTTTACTATTCCATAAGTGCCTTTCACACTTACGTTATTTTGTAAAACTTAATGGACCACACAGATGCATAGGAAGTGTGGCTGCACTGACAGCAAGGTATGGTAGGCATACGGAACAGGAATTTTCTCCCCAGCAGCAATAAAGTCCAAGTGCGGTGGCTAGTTCTGCAGGCCTCTGCTGCCTGCACCTAGGTTGCCACTATGCCTGTCCCAGCCGTAGCCACAGATGAACTTCTCTACCCATGCTTGGAGCACCCCGACACGCTGCTGAGGCTGCACACCCGCACGTGCGCACGGGTGGCCCTCGGTTCATGAGTCAGGGCCTGCCTGGCCTGTACTCCTTGTCAGACTCTGCAGTAATGCCACTTTGCACGTGGCATCTCATTTCATCTTCACAACTCGCTTTTGTTGTCCTCCACTATTTTCTCATAGTTTATAGGCAAAATGGCTCCCATGAGTTAAGGAGCTTTCCCCAGGATATCATACCAGGTAGTGATGGAGGCAAGAGTTGAATTCAAGCAAGCTGACTGCAGAACCCACACTACAGTAGCTCAAGGATTATCAATGACAGGTGGATGGGTAGATGGACAAATGAATATCTGCATGGTTGATGGATGAGTGAATGAGAATGGACAGATGAATTTATGGGCAGAAAACACAATAAGTGAATGGGTGGGATGGGGTGGGTGCACAGGAAGATGGACAGATGGACGGGTGGATAGTAGATGAAAGGACTGATAAGTGCATGGGTGGTTGAGGGACGGATGGATGATGAAGAGGTGGAAACATGGATCAAAGGATGGACAGTGGATGGCTTAAGGATGCATCCATGCCTACAGGCAGATGCAGACAGCTAACTGCTCCGTGTCTGTCCAGCTCTCCTCCTCTCTGGCACCCGACAGCACATCACTGGATAACATACACCAACAGAAGACCTGAAGTGAATGCTGCTCGCTTCAAAACTATAGTAACATGAGAAAGGTTGGCTTCCCTCCCATCTTGCCTAGGAATTATCCCTGCCCAATGCCATTGGCTTCCTTCTGCCCTTGAAATTCAAGTGTGGACAAGAAGGTGGTGGTTGGGGGTAGAGGGGACTTCAGAAGAATCCAGGAGAAAGCAAGCTCTGTCCAGAGACCAGGTAGTCCCCGCAGCTTGCTCCAAACATGTGTTTCCACAGTGAAAGCTGACCTGGGGTTTCTTCAGTTCTGAAGATTCCCGCATGATGTACGTCACCCCTGAAGTCAGAACAGAAGGGCACCTTTCTCCGAAGCCCCCTCTCCTAGGAGGCCTGATGCCCTGCCCAGTGCCCACCCCCTCTCTGAGCTGCCCCAGCACTTCCTGCACTCCTCTTCCAGAGGACCCTCCCAAGAGATACCCGTGCGTTGAGAGCCAGCCCTTCCAGCTCTGAGCCCCCGAATCCCCCAGGTCAGTCCTTTCCACACAGAAGAGCTCCATAGATAGGCATGGCGCTGATTCCAGGGTCTCAGAGACCTCCCCAGGAGCCACAGCACCCCCTACCCTAACTGGTCACCCACAGACAAGCGTCCATCCGGTCACCAGGCTGCACGATCAACCACCTGCAGTTACTTCTTCATCCACAAGAGAGCACAGTGTCCTGAAGCTCAACACAAATTCTTTTGTAAATGCCTGGTGTACTTACAGAACACAGTATAACTCAAAAATTATAATTAAAATGTCTTAGCGCCTGTATTTATAGTAACATTTAAACTACTGTGCTTTCTTGAAGTCAGTCATTTACTTGAGAACAGCACACTTTATGGTGAACAGATCTTTGAAACAGTACCACGGGGATCTAGCCCAGGCACATGTAACTCAATATATGTCAACAGCTGTAAAAATATTGGTGGGAGAAGGCAGGAAGAGAGCCACGAGCCCTGATCAAGTGCCCTGTCTCTCGCATCTGACTGTTTTCAGCTGCTCCCTTCTCTTCCAAATAATTGGGCCATTTTGGTGCCCGTTGCCACACAGGGCGGGCCCTCTTTGAGGCTGGATGATCAAAAAGGTTATAAATGAAAATGATTTCGATGTTGGCGGCTTGGAGAGTGACCAGGGTGTGCGCAGCAGCAGAAGGGGTTGTTCTAATCTTACCAACTGCACGCGGCCATCGGAGAGTGTTCCTGGGGCGTGAGCAGCTCCCCAGGGTGAGGCCATGGTAAATTCCACCTAATCCCTTCTGCATACAAATGAGCTCCTGGCAGGAGGAGAGGGGCCAGACATGCAGCCCCCACCTCTTCTGCTGTCTTGGCTGAATGAACAACCCAGGGCTGCGGGCTGAAGGGAAAGGGGAGACTGCACAGGGAATTGGGAGCCAGTGCTATGATGGTCTGACCCCTTAACCTGGATATGGACAGACATGCTTGGGTGGCAAAGAATAGGTAGTATGGCCAATTGCTAGGAGGCTGGCAGCAGTGAGGGGGTGGAGAGTTCAGCAGCCTTGAGCAGCCTGGAGCAGCAAGAGGTGCTATGACAGCTTGGATGGGGACCTTTCTTGCTGAAGGTTCAGCACTGATGCTGGGCCCTCACGAAGCCCACAGGGATATCAGCAAGCCTCCTGCCACCCACCAAAAGGGCCAGCAAGCAGGATCCTGGGACAGAGCCCCAGAGGGAAGCCGCTCAATCCTGGGGACACCCTTGGTCCAGCCTTTCATGGCCCCTGAGCAGGGCCAGGGTCTCCCTAGTTTCACTCCCCAGAGTGCAAAGCCAAGGTTGGGAATCTGCATAGAGTTGGCTCCAGAGGAGCTGGCCCTCAAATATGGAGCAGCCCACAGAAGGAGAGAGTGTGTACATCTGATCACAGAAAGCAATGGCAGCCAGCACTGCAGTCACACAGTGCCCCTGGCAGCTCTGCTTGCCTTCAACTGGTGGCCAAGGCTGTCAGTTCCAAACCTTGCAGCCACTTCTCTGAGGTGAGTATTCCTCGGTGGTCCTGAGGAAGGACCTTGGAGGGCCTGGATCCGCGCAGCAGTGGGCCAAGGTCACAAGCGTACCTCATGAGGGGATGGAATGCACAAACAGGCATAGTGCCCTCACCTGCACCTGCACAGAAGTGCCGGGCTGAGGCTCACTGTGGGGCAGAGGGGAGAAGCTTTCCCAGCACAGGAAAGCCCACCTGCTCTGGGCAATGCTGCAAAGGCTCCTTTCCCTGGGTCACTTCTCAGTTTGATGGTGGCCAGAGGAGAGTCAAGGAACCCCACCCCATCTGGAGGGGACATCAAGCCCTTTGCACAGCAATGAGCCTTTCAGCAGACTGTGGCATATGTGCAGACATGCTGATCTGCCTGGCTTCAGAGCTAGCATTTGCTCAGTTTTTCTAGACACACACACACACACACACACACACACACACACACACCCCACATCCACATCTTCCATAGAAAACAGCTGGAATTGCACATTTTGAGGACCCAATTAGGCTCAGTGTGTATTTGACAACCTTTCAACCTCCAGAAGACATTTATTTTTACAATGCTTTCTAGCTGAGAAATTACTAGGTTCCTGCCCTTCCCCGAACAGTCTTGGCATTGGGAAGCACCAAGGTGTGTGTATCTGGGTGTGAGGAAGGGGACCCACTCCGAGAGGCTCCACAATGGCATCCTGGCCACTGGGAAAGCCGGGCGAGAGCAGGAGATCCAGGCAAGTCCTGAGATCCTAAGGAGCCAAAGGGACGGGGCTCCAGGATCCCACTGTGGCCTAGGCTGTCTAAGGACAGTACGGGTCAGCTGCTCTGAATAGTTATGGGGACTCAGCTGTCCCTGCCCCTTTTACCCACCCTTGCACCTCCCAGTTCCTAAGTGTGATTGAAAGTCAGGTGCACATTTCAGGTGAAGGCTAGTTTCCTTCTCCTAGGTAGGGAAACTGAGGCCCAACAAGGCCCACTGACTTATCTCTGGTCTTCTCATACCTAAGGAGCAAAGTCAGGACTCAACCCCCAGGCTGCCCAGGAACTAGCCACACTATGCACGAGATTACCTGAGAAAACCAGGCTGCAGGACAGAAGGGAGGCCCTGCTGGCCAGGGCCGGAGGCCAGAGTAGAGCAAGCAAGCAAGAAAGGAAAAGCACAAAGACTTCCCTGGTAAGTAGCACAGCATCAGCCTGGGGTCTGATGGCCAGAGATTCTCTGACTGCCAAGAGGCCCACAGGGCTCCCACGTCGGGCTCTGTCATTCCCCAGGAAACTGCTCCACCTGCTCCAGGAGGGGCTGGATCCACTCCCATCTCAGCGTCACTGGCTTCTCTCTCTCCCAAGAACAGTGGTCATATTCTCCCACTTAAAAGATTAGGACCTCACATTCTTGTAAGGAAAACAAGGCTGTGTGTGATGTGCTTTCCTGGAGGGTGAGCCGGCGCCTCCTGGCTCTGCTCCCCTCTGCCCTGCACCATCCTCTGTGCATCTGAATGGGGGCCTGCTGTCCACAGTGGTATCATCAGGACATCGCTGGACACTGCCATTGAGTTTCGTGAATTTTGTGGGTATCTCACAGCAGGGTACATCTCTAACATTTTCAGATAAAGATGAGCAAAGTCAAGGCTGTCCCAGTTAAGTGAGCCAGGCACATTCACCCAGGGGAGGTACAAACAGTGCTGCTGCATGTGGATTTACCAAGAGCATGGCCATGACATCAACATTACCCTCATTTTGGTCTCTGGATGCCTAAATTTCATGGCAACTTTGCCAGGGTGAAAGATGACACCCCTGATAGCAGCCTGGAGTTGGGGTACCAGACAGAACATACACTTGTGCCGATTTGCACATGCTTCCGACTCTGCTATCTCACTAGCAGCAGGTTGGTCATGAGCAAAGTAGCAACAGCATCGATACCAGGGACAACAGCCCTAATGGCGTCAGTGACGACAGCGACCACCCACAGCCTGCAAGGCTGCTTCTTCGCCTGCCCCCAGCCCCACTTCAGGGAGCGTCCCCACGTATGCAGTAACTCAAAACATTTTAGGGAACCTTGGCCAATCATTTCCATGAATCTTTGCTGCCTGGACAGATTACACTCAGGCCCCAAGTGGCTCTCCCCGTTGACAATTTTTCTTTCAAAAAGGCAGAAGTTGCTGTGAGCCAAGTTCTTGCAGCTGAATTCCTGGACACAGTTTCCAACTATTCCAATCAGCCAGCTCTGTGGTTGGGCTGGGATTTCAAGCTTGCCACAGTGTGAAGTCCAGTTTGGGCTATATTCCCTTCCCTCTCGCAGCGTGATGAAGGCTTCCCCGCAAAATCAAAAGGCTTACTGTCAAGTTTTCGATTGGTCTGGGCTGCGCACTATCATGTGTGTGGTGATGGGAAAGAATATGAATGTGATGCCGGCTCTCCCGTGGGGCCTTGGGACCTCGTCCGGGCCGTCCAGGGACCTTATGAAAGTGGAGCGGAACTCTTTTCATGTGTATTCCAACTGCTGCATTCCCCAGACGCGCCACAGTGTGCAAACGCGGTGGAGAAAAGAACAATGGCTGGATAAGAACCGAGGCAGGCCCACTGCGCGCAGCGGAAGCCCAGCGCTGCCGACCCAAGGGGCCCAGCCTGGTTCTCCGCCTCTTCTTTCACCTTTTTCCTCCCGTCTTGTTTTTTTATTTTTACCCCTTTTCCTTTCGCACTTGGAACTTAATGAAAATAAGGCCACTGTGCTGCCAGGGAAGAAAGCTGTTCTCTACTTGGATAAACGTGTTTGCAAATTCACCAAATGAGGTGGGTACTACAGAAAAACATGTGGGTGGTGGTTGGACTCAGAAAACACCGAGCCTCACTTCTCTTTTTCCTTCAACCACAGGCACAGCATGTGCATGACGGCAAACACACACATGTGCAGCTACCTAACCCTGGCATCCGGGGCCAACAGGCCTTCTGACTCCTGAGAGATGAGACGCCAGGCTCACGGAAATGGGTCCCAGCGGGCAGATTTACACCCCTGAAATTGGAAAAAGCTACAAATCTGACAACTGTGGGTAACTGCGTACTAGCTTCATCACTACTAGTTTTATTGTAGCACTTGTGCATGTACATGTATGCGTACAGATACCCAAGTGCATACATGCGCATATACAGATAGCATCTGCATGTTCCCTAGTTTACACTTCTCTTTTTAATTTATGTATTTGGTATAGGGTCTTGCTATGCAGCTCAGATTGGTAGTGGTCCTCCTGTTCCAGTCTCCGTAGGGCTGGGATTCTAGACATGTGTCGCCATGCCAGATTTCAGTGGGCCTGGGGCAGGGCCCGCATGGCATGCAGTTCCGGAAATTGAACCCGGATCCTTGTGCTTGCCAGGCAGGCACTTAGACCACTGAGCTATCTCCCCATCCCACAACTGCTCTTTACCTATTCTTTAAACTAATTATGAGAACCAGGGACCTAAATGAATCAGTATGCTTTTATCATAAAAAAAAAAAAAACCAACTTGTTCAACCAAAATATAAAAGTGATAGGTACATTGATATCCTTTTGTGCCAGGCATTAACTCTCCCCTATTACTGCAGATGTGCTGTACTTGTATTTTCTTCCAGCCCCAGAATTAAACACACTTCTAATTTCTCACTTCAGGTGCATTAAGTGCGGTAGAGGGCACAAATGAATAATTTTATTGATAATAAATTTTATAATCCATGCAGCACTTGCTGAAAATGGATGTGTTCTGGATGCATTCATTATTTCTCCTAATTTGAAGACCACAGGACTGCAGCCACCCTGCTCACTGAGCCTCTGGTAATTGCTGGCTATTTTCTACTGGTTTGAGGTCCGATTGACAATGCAGGCACACGCTCTGCTTTATGAGGATAAATTACAATAACCAGTTTATCAGATTATTACTTTTATTAATTTAAGAGACTATTCAACATTGGTGAGTAGCTTCTGGCTCCTGCAGACAAAATTTGCCCTACCAGTTTAATGGTGCGGTGAGAAACTGGATATACAACTTGTTAAAGGTAATGCCTTCCACATTTCCCCAAAGCATGCAAGTACGGCTTCAACTGGAAGAAGCTACCACAGGAAAACCAGCTAGCTGGATTTCAGAGCAGAGATGAAGGGCTGAAAAGAACAAGGAACTGGTGGCTGGTTTGTGTCGGATTGGAAAGGATGATGGTTAAAAATATGAATCTTAGCATCAGACTGACTTGATCTCAGCCCTAGCTGGCCCACCTTAATCTGACCTCCTGTTTCCTCCTCTGTGAAATGGAGGTAAAATACCTACATGAGAGGGTAGGCAATAATACATCCGAGGTGCCTGGTGCGGCAGCTGGCCTCTAGGCATCCAAGTTGATGGCAGCTACTGATGGTTCGTGAGACTCTACACTAAAGTGGAAGCCAGGAAAGTATTTGAACCACTGACGAAGTACAGAGTTCATAAAGGGATTCAAGAAAGCTGTCTGCAGTTGGTTGCCATGGAAACCTAGGAGAGGTTCCCCAGTGTGGGAAGCACTCAAGGAAAGCAGGTGCTCCAAGTCCTCCCAAAGTCTCATGTGTTTGGGAGGTGGCTAGACCACGGGACACTCTACTCATCAGTGGGTTCATCCACTAATTGAGTTCACTAGCTGCAGTGTGCCCCAGCGGTGGGGCCTAGGTGGAGGTGGGCCACTGGAGGGATGACGTGGAGGGGGCATTCGTGACCCAGGTTCTCCTCTTCCCTCTGCTTCTGGGCATCATGGGTTGAGCACCTTGGCCTCAGCCCGGCCCTTCCTCCATGCTGTCTCTGCCTTTTGGTCAGCTGACCGTGGACTAAAACCATGAGCCTAAATAAATCTCCTGTTCAAGGTGTAAATGTTGGGTATTTTGTCCTTGCAGTGGGCAAGCGACTAACACAGCTTGGAATTGTGGGAGAGAACCATGAATAGACTCCAGGGGTGTCTAGGAGACTTGAGGTTCTAGGATTCCCATCAAGATATCAAATTAAAGAATCATCTCACTGAACTTGTGATGTCCAATGTGTACTTATAGTGTCTAACTTAGTAGTGAGCACTTCACATTTTACCTTATTTAAAATTACCACAACCCTCTGAGAAAGATGTTATCATTATCCCCACTTTAGAGACTAGGCACAGGGAGGTTAAATAGCCTGTCCAAAGGCCTACGGCAGAGCTGGCACTCAAACCAAGGCAGCCTGCTTCCCAGAGTGAGTGGTTGGCCGGAAGAGTTGTCTGCACAGTTCTGAAACTCACTTTGGATGAGGCTAAGGGCACTTGCCCACACCTCTGCCTCACCACAGTCCCCTTAGCCCCAGTCCGTCACTGGCATTAACATATCCCACTGGCAAGACCAAGAAAACAGCTGAAACCTGGTTGTCCATCAGAGGAAACCACCATCTGTGAGGAGCCTCGGATCACATGACTACTACACCTCAGATCACATGACTACGTCACCACCACTCAATTACAAGAGAGCCAAGGACAGCAGCTTTGGAAACCAAAGCTGTCTCCTATGGTGACACTGTCCTGGATGATGTGTGACACCAGCAGTCTTTTGCCTGGGTCTGTGCATCTGACACACACATAAGCTCTGGCATGTGGCTGATGGATGACGCAGTGGCCTGCCTGAGCGAGGATGCAGTGAATTGTTAAATGGCTGGATTCACTACGGCTATGCCACACATGCCACTGCAAGTGACTTACAGCCATATGCTGTACTATTTATAATCATAATGGTAGTTTAGTTGGATTTATTCCTTTTTTTTTCAACAAAGACTCAACTGGCCCTTCCAATGGGAAGCAGTTTGCTTTATGCAAAAATCAGGGCATATCCAAAAAAAGAAAAAGAATAGATCCAGACTTCTCCCTTGGCATTCTGATTTTTCTAAGAACAGGGGTACTCTCAATGGGTTCTCAAGTAGCATTTGTGACAATAAAAAGTAGCCTTAAGTCAGACTCAGGGGCCAGAGAAAGGTCTCTGCCAAGAGCCTTTCTCATCACAAGAGAAGCGTCCCTTGGCCTCAAAACTGTATGCTGGGGCTCTAGGCTGCAACAAGGGGGTAACTAAGGCTAGCTGGTTGCTAGATAGCTAAGGTAGCTCTTGTGTTGACTTTTTCCTGCACAAAGACAAACCTGTGTAGCTCTCCAATTTCAAAAGGCCACCTTGTCAGGGTTAGTGAGGGAGGCCTGGGCATAGCGCAGTAGCCCGGAGTTCTTGAGGCCCTGAAGGGATAATGGGGAGATACCCAGATGTTCTTATTTGCCAGTATTTCAATCAGCTGCCTAAGGCAAGAAAACCAAGAGGATGCTGTGCTGGGGATCCCCACCTGCAGCAGCCTCTGTTCCCTGGCTAGAGTAGTCAAGAGTTTAATACAAGTTCCTGGTCTGGGCGGGTCACCCTCGCAAGCTCCACCTCCTCCTGGTCTGGCTCCTCCTCCTCCTGCCCCTCCAAAGCCCCAGCATTCCACCATCCCTCTCCCGTCTCCTGCTTAACAGCCGGCCATCTCATTTAGAAAGCTAACTTTTCTCAGAGTTCCATCCTGTTCTTGAGGTTTCAGTTGGAAACTTGGCCTAGATGACAGCTGTGTGGGCCTCTCCCCAGCTCGACCCAGCAGGAGTTCTAATACACTTCATTCTGGGGCTGGTTGCTGCTTTTAATCTATCAGCACGGCGCCGCAGCTGCTGTAAGCTAGCTGAAAATTGTCTACATACAGGGCGAACCATTTGTAACCCTTTTCAGTGCAAGTGTGCACTTCAGCAGCAAACACGTGGCCTTGCCCTCCTGTGCCTAGGACATGTGTGGGCCCAGAGCAGCCACGATCTTCCGCAGGAACAGGAAGCCCACCAAAACACCCAGAAAAGCTGAGAAGCTTGACACACTGTTCACATGGACATGTCACCCTGATGCTGCTTCTTGCCCCAAGAGCCAAAGCGCTTCTTCCTAAGCTATGACCAGTGCACCAGGAGCTCCACAGAGGGCTTCTCCTCGGGAGTCTTCTACTTTCTCTTCGAGTCTCAGTAAGAGGAGGTTTCTCCCCAAGGCAACAGACTCAGGACTGCAGAGGCTCCCCAAGGACCAGCTATCCCAGGGCCAAGGAGATCCTGGCTGAGACAGCACTGTGGCCTGATCCTCAGATCTATCGGTGCCATCAGCTGCAAAAGCCTCTGGCCGGCCCGCTCAGCAGCAGCAGACCCAACGGGGCTCTGCGAGCACAGCAGGGAGGGCAGGAGCTGAAATACTTGCCAAATATTAATAGTTACAGTTCCAACAAAATAGCTGGCACCCTTCAGGCATTAAACACAATTTTAGATGTCAATAGGAAAAGAGAAGAAAAGGAGAGGGTATGGGTGGAAGGAGATGGGAGAGAAACAAGGAAGGCACTCCCACGGGCAAATGCCATCCACCCTCTCCTCGGATCAGTCTTTGCAAACCTTTTGGTGATCAGTGGTGGGAGGTGCATGAAAGGCTCCTGCTGGGGACCCTCAGAGAAGTGGGGTCCTCCCCACTGACCTCCTGGTTTCTCCTACCGTCTGCTGGCTGGGGGAGGTACGAACAGACACCTTCTCCTCTTCCTCAAGGGGGGTCTACAATTCTTTTCCCCTGTTTATCAAGGGGTCCCCCAGCCAGGGCAGGTACCACACACAACACATGATCACAGAGTGTGATCTCCACATTCAGCACAGCCTGGCTCCGGCTGAGGAAGAAGGACTGCTTTAGACTACATGGCCTGGTGGAAAGAGGGCTGGTGGTAGGTTTCGAGGTAGAAGGGGCCCCACCTCCCAAAGTCAGTCCAACTCGGAACCCATCCTTCCCTCAGAATTGATACGGCGGCAGCTGTATCTCTTTCATTTGAGTAATTATCATATAATTAAGTGCATGAATTACAAGAGAGCCAAGGCATTAAATTAAAATATTTAATGCTTGTAAATCTGAAAATGATTACTGTGCTGATGCGCAGCCAGTGAGGAATGAGGCTAATGGCCCAGCGGCCGGCACTGAGGGCAGTGGCAGGGCTGGGCTGCACCCTGGAAGGCAGAGAGGATGGGAGGCGGGGCGTCGCCTCAGGAGGGTGGGGCAGGCGGCACCCTGGAGGGCATGGCGGCTCTCCTATGAAGCAGAGGTGCCAGTCCTAGAATGAGCCAGGTGTCCTAAGGCTGCTAGGGCAGCAATGGACAAAGAAGGAGTAAGTCAGGGGTCTCGCTGGGAAGTCCTATGCGAGGTCTAGAAGACTCCAGGGACAGACAGGGATAGGCTCGGTGTTGACGACATCACTTGTGTTTGAGTCTTACCCTTTGGCAAACATTCCTGCTCCATGTGGACAAATGAGGAAACTGAGGCACATAAAAAGAGCTTTGGCAAGGATTGCTTAAAAGGAAGTTGCAAGCAGAGCTGAGGCTAGGGCCAGTACCTCTGACAGCCTAAGCCTGTACATCTGTGAAGTTGGCATGAGGGAGCTCACCTGGCTTTAGCTGGCTTTAATGTGACCCAGGACAGCATTAGTGGATCCTTTCATTCCCTAAACGAACCTGTCTCCCTCTTGGGACAAAAAGGAGATAGAAAGCCACCCACGTGGTGTTCCTATGATGCTAACAGACTCACAGAGTAGAAACAGGTGTGCTTTGGGTTTCTGTTCAGAAAACACCATGCACTGCCCAGACAGAGGCAGGCTAAACAGGCCTCCAGGAGAGTTCAGAGGAGAAGGCCTCCCAGGCAGAGCCAGTCTGGCCACCTCAATCGTGCGTGCTGGCCAGCCAGGACACAGACCACAGGCAGCCAGGAGCAAAGGCTCCAGTTCCCAAATTCGAGGGAGGTACTCACCAAGGAAGGGGAGGGTCCAGGAAAGAGGATGCAAAAACGGACGTCTAGCCAGGTGCACGGAAATGAGGTGCACGAGATGTCAGAAAGAGGATGAGGGACCCCACTGCCCATATGGTATCTACTGGGATTCATCATTTCTTGGTCCCAGAGACCCCTCCTCCCATGGCCCCAGCCAGTGGAGGTGGCCAGCTCCTGATGTCTCACTCGTTATGTGAGACCCAGCTCAGTTTACACACGTCCTGCAGAGGAAAGCTGCCCTTTCCTTTTCCTGCAGCGGCCTTCGATCTTTGTTCTGGTTAGTGTCCATTCTCTTTTCTAAGAAGAATGACCTAGATGTTTTGAGTGGAAGCTCCACAGAGAATGCCCCACCCCCTGAAGCTGTAGTTGAGCACATGACCCTGGCCTGGCCAATCCATGCTTTCCATGCCTTTGGATGACGTGATTGGTTTAGAAATGGACACATGATTATGCCTGGCCAGTAAGAGCCAATCGTAAGTTATTTTCTAGTAGTATTGGGTTTTAAACACTCTTGCTCAAAGGGTTGCTAAGTTAGCAAGCTGAGAAGCTGGAGGAGCTGGTGGCCATTTTTCCTGTGCGTAGATAAAAGCCCCAGGCTTAGGACAAATGAGCTCTTCCCTTGCTCCTCAGGGCAATCTGAGACAGGGCTTGGACTCCTGCAACACAAAAAAGGCCTGGCCACTATGTTTTCCCTAAACCTGTAAGTCCGCCCAGGGAGCAGTTTTGTCCCGACTGCCCTTCTCTCTCCCCCATCCGCCTTCCCCCTCCAGTATTTAGTACAGTGCTGGTATGAGGAAATGACAAATGCTTCTGCTCCAGGAGGTCCTCCAGGTCCCATGAGGGCTGCCTAATCTCCCCAACACCATCCCTATTCCTGGAAGCTCACCCTGCACTGAACTTTCGAGTCCACAACCTACCCATTGTCAATGGAATAGCTGGTGTAGGATGTCACTCTGCCATAGGCTTCTTGTCACAAAACAGAGGGAGCGCTTGGAGGCAGAGACTTCATCACCCTCTCCTCTTTTGACCTACACAGCTGGTTACAGGGCCTTTTCACCTGTGAACCTCTGTTGTCCTCTTGTCCCTGTTTGAAAAGGCCCGTTCCCTGCAATGGCCTCTGCCGGTCTGATAGACTTCTCTGGCACTGGCTGCGCACACCCACGCATGATCGGCCTTGTTTTCTCCAGGATGCACCCACCGTGTCCCACCCTCACCCTTCTTAAGTCCTCTTTTCTTGCCTAGGTGACAACATCCTCCTGGCTAGCTTTTGGTCTTCCAGAAAAGTCATCCATCCTGTCCCCTCACTAAATCCACCATGAACCTTTTATGTACTCCCTGAAGAACTGTTGCCAGGCCCACAGGAGCCATTCCACAGGCCCCCTAAAGTTGTGGACAATCCAATGAGATTTCAGCTATAAAAGTGGCCTGCACGGAGCAGACGCACCATCCATGTTAAGGGAAGAGAGGGCGTTTCCTTGACTGCTGGCAGGGCTGAGTGCAGACAGGGTAGCTCTGGGATCCCAAATATGAAGACTTCTTTCCCTAGATTCCTGCTGGTTACTTTAAGAACCTCAGTTTCTTCACCCAGAAAATGCAGGTAACATTAGGGAAAATGAATGTCAAATTCCTCTTCTGTGCCCACCCCTGACACACTGTAGGCACCTGATGACCGGTGGCCACTATCACAGTGGGGGCTGGAGGGGGCTTTATGGGTGTTCCCAGCCCAGGTAGTGGAGCACCAACAGTAAACAACTGGCAGCTAAAAGGGGCCATCTTCCAGTGAGTGACTCGTGTAAAGTGACACCTGTGACAGCTCCCTGCATTGTGAGTGTTTTCCATTAGTTGCAAGCATTCAATCCTGGTGCCCCTGTGTAGGGTCTGCTGTTTCAGACATATCCCATTGCACGGAGGGTGATAGTGCAGGTGACTGACGTAGCCAGGGCTTCAGTGCCTCTCCCAAAGAATCCAGAGTGCGGAGGGACCTGATGCATGCTGCCTGAGGCCAGGAGCTGTGCTGCCCCTTTTCTACCCGAGCTACTGACTATGGATGACCAAAAATCAAAGAGGCTCGTCCCCCTTGATCCCACATACAGACAACCACGCCAGAAAGACAAATACTCTGAGCTGCGTTGAGGACCCCTCTCATAGGAGGGCTTCTAATCTGCCCTGACAGAGAGAATATAATTCATGCAGCCTCCCTCCACCTCTGTACCCTAGTGGTCCTTTCAAGTAGGCCTGAAATGTACTTGGAATAGCAGCGGGTGCTTCCTGCAGGATCTCACTTAATCCTCACAGCACCCCTAGAGGATGGATGGGTGTTCTGCACATTTTCCAGAACTTCCCAGAGGCTCAGAGAGGTTAAGGAATTTCACTGTGGTCACAGAGCACCAGAGAACTCAAAACCAAAGCCCCAAGTGGTTGCAAGAAATCAGACTATCGTCAGTGATTTTAAATAGAGGTTATATATTCCTTTTTTTTTCTTCCTCTCTCTTCTTTCTAAGCTGACAGGGAGTCAGGAGAGATGCCTGTTAATGAAGAATAAAATTGTTTCCTACAATGTGCTCCAAAACAGAATGCTTCCCTAACCAAATCACTTAATTGAATTCAGATGGCACGTTTGATGTTATGGACAAGAATTTGCAAGTTAGCCCTTTCTGGTGAGTATATCCATTGAGGGGAGCAAACATGTTTTGGAAGATGTTTTCAGATCAGGGCTAGACTCAGCAGCTGGGGATTATATAAGTGCAAGACTACTGTGATGGCAAGGGTCAGAGGTCAGAGCAGGCTCTGTCCTGCTGCTCACCAGAAGGCCACCCTCTGACCCCATCCCCTTCAGCCCTCAGCAAAATGGCATTGGTGGTGGCCTTGCGCAAGCTGGGGAGGGGCAGAGGTCTGAGCATGCATCACTTCCTGGGCTGTGGGACAAGAGCAGGCACACTGCTGGATGGACAGACAGTTACCCTGGACTGGAGGGGGCCTCCTTGGAAGAGACATGTGCCAGAGCTGTTCAACAAGGTTTTGAGCCTGCTCTATTTGCTCATTTGTTTTTTATTCAGTGAGCATTTGCTAGGCATCTTCTGTGTGCCTTTCATTTATTCATTCAATATATGTTTACCAACTACCTGTCCTGTATCTTTTATATCCAGTTATTCATTCACTCAAAAAAAATGCATCAAAAGCCTGCTGTGTGAAAAGCCACAGACTGTGGTGCTGCCTGCCCACCAGGAGCTGCCACACCAGCAGGGGAGAAGGACATTTACCACCCAGACACTCCATCTCCTTTAAACTGCCAGCCACAGTGTGGGCACAAAGGAGGGCAGAGAAAAGGATGCCTGCTACACATGCACCAGCTGGGCTGAAACGTGCAAGCCCGGCAGTGTGGTGAGTGCAGGAGGCAGAGGGACCAGCATCTGCAGGCTGCTGGCTGTGAGGCAAAGTGAGAGGGGAGAATCTGGGCGAGGGCAGGGGATGGTGGCCTCACTGCTACACAGGTCCTACTGAGTGCCAGCCAGGGTCTCTCATTAGAGTGATGAAAGCCACTGAGGCCTCTGAACAAGGGAGGCACTTTCAGGAAGCAACTTGAAGCCCAGCATAGAATACAGACTTACAGCGGGGGGAGCAGAGTAGGTTCCAGCTGCAGAGAGGACGCAGAGCTCCGTGCTGGACACTGGGGTCCAGAAAGGGAGACGCCACAGCCCTATGTACTGGGTCTCACAGGCCCCCCCAAAGCATGCACAGCGGAGCAATCAGCTGCAGTCCTAAGTGAGCAGCGTCTCAATTTTCAGTATTATTCTTGGTTTGTTTGGTCCATATTTATCTTTGAATTATCAGGGGAAGGTGACATTTTTCATTCAATGCACACATTTAAGTACTGTTATAGTTTGTGTCTAGATGTTCCCCCAAAGCCTCATGCAGTCATAAGGTGACTTCTGGAGTTTGTGATTGATTATTGTGGGTGTGGGTGCTACACCCACCCAGGGTCAGGTAATCTGCATTACAGGGTAAGAAGGGGAGAGAGGCTAGCCAGAGGTCTCAAATGCTGTCACTCACTTTGTTCTGTTCACTCTCTGCTGCCACCATGAACAGCTGCTCTGCGCTGCCATGTGCCACTCTGCCTTGGAGCCAGCTAAGTATGGACTAAAAATTCCACTAACTGTGAGCTAAATAAATCTTTCCTTCCTTCATTTAGAGTGCTGGGTATTTGTGTCAGCAACAAGAGAAGAGTAACTGAGGCAAAATTTGGTACCAGAGAAGTGGAATCATTGCTGTGGCTAAACCTGACCATGTAGATTACAAGCTCTTGGGAATGGCTTATGGGAAGAAATAGGAAAAGTTTGGAGATGTTGCCTACAAGAGAAGCACTAAAAAAGCTGCAGCTATTCTGTGGGAGATTCCATTCAGAGCTCAGAAGGCTGATAAAAAGCCTGCCTGTAAAGCCCGGGCTGGAGAGGTTTCTTCTGGAAGCTGCATTGGTTGTTAGGCTCCAGATGATATAGCTTGATAGAAAGTTTGTCTGCATTTTGCTCACGTTTAGAGACTACACCTAAGACTTAGATTAAACATGGTGGACTGATTAATCTTTCAAAAGAAATTTCAAAGCAGCCAAATATTGAGGCAGTGGCATGGCTATTGTTGGGGGCTTTTAGTCAGATTATGTTAAAAATGAAGAGCAAAGAGCCCAGCAGGATGATTTGGCTCTTTAAAATGTTGTGAGTTTGCCCAGAATGAAAGCACTAATAAAGCTGTGGAATGGAAAGAGAGAGCTGAGAGGATCTCCATTGCTGGGAAGGAACAAGAGAATGGAAAGGATGTCCTGAGGGGATCATGGGAGGTGGCAGGTCACCACCCTATGCAGGCTCAGAACTTCAAGGGTCAGGGACTTCGCCTTGGGGAAAAGCAGCAGAGTCCCTTATTCAGAATGGTGGTAGTGGCCACACCAGGTTCCAGAATGGCACTGGCATAGAGAATGTATTCCTTGGAATCAGGATCAGAGTGCTCAGCAATCCAGACACTTGAACCCCATTGCCAAGAGAGAAGGAAGCCAGGCTACTGCTCCAGCTCGCAGCAGACCTTGGCGTCATCCACATGGTGCTGGTTTAGGCACAGGCAGAATGCAGGAGTCCGAGGTTAAGAAGGCTCCCACCTCGATTTCAGAAGAAGGCCTGGGAGGCCAGGCAGTGTGCCCCTGAGAGGGCAGTGCATGAAGCTGTGAGTGAGAAGCCTATTCAGTGGAAACCCCAAGAGTTTGGAAAAGCCAGGAACGTGGATCATCTAAGGGAAACTGCAAGGAGGGAGGAAAGCTGGCCTAAGAAAGAAGTCATGGGAGCTCACCAAAACTGCCACAAGGGCAGAACAATGTGGACTTCACAATTTGCCACAGATTGCTTCAGATGACCCACATGGAACTATAGGACTTAATGTTTGCCCTGCTGGATTTTGGACTTGTTCTGGTCCCAAAGATTTGTATCCCCTGTTGATTGTACCTTTTGGAATGGTAATGTTTACCTTGTGCCACTAAATGTTGGAAGTGTTTAACTTTTGATTTGTATAGGGGCTCATAGCAAATAGTTTGCATTTGCTCTAGGAGGAAATGTAGGACTCGGACATTTCAGCAGTGCTAAAACTGTAGGACTTTGGTAACTGGTCATAGAGATGGATTTTGCATAAAGGGATGTGTGTGATCTTTGGAGGGCCAGGTGTAGAATGTCATGGTTTGTGTCTAGTCATCCTCCAAAGCCTCACGCAGGCACGATACGGCCTGTAGAGTTTGTCATTAATTATAGTGGGTGTGGGTGATCTGCATTACAGTGTAAGGAGGGGAGACCAGGCGCTAGCTGTCTGAGATACTGTCCCTCCCTTTGCTCTCTGTTCTCTGCCTTGTGCCACTGTGCCTTGGAGCCAGCTGAGTATGGACTAATACTTCCACTAACTGGGAGCTAAATAAACTTTTCCTTCCTTCATTTTGGGTGTTGGGCATTTGTCCCAGCAATAAGAGAAGAATAACTGAGACAAGTACCTACTATGTACCAGGTACCAAGTGGCCTTTTAACCCAACAGTTAGGTCCCAATAGGCTCCCTTATGACAGGCAGCCAAGACACATGTGACCAAGCCCTGAACTTGCCCTACTGTGTGTTTGGTGCTGCAGTGACTATGGCAGAGATGACACAGGTAACACAGACCTGCTGCATGCAGCTCCCCGTGAGCAGTGTGGGGTGAAGGTGTCATCAATGGGAGGCTGCAACCTCAACTGTATGGAAGCCAAAAATGTGCAAAAAAAGTTTGGAGACATTAAGCCACCACCAGCTCAGGCTGAGATTAAGGGGTCGTAACGTTGCTAAGAAGACTGGGACGAGCACAGAGCTCTTCATACAGAGACAACACTGTAGGGCTGGCTCTGCAGGCAGTGAGCAGCCACCAGAGCATTTTGAGAAGTGATGGGATCCAGAGCTACACTTACAGAATACAAATTACAGCCCAGGAGCTGGGAGAGGCTGCCGAGGGGACACCAGCTTATGACATCACCACTCCAAGAGGAAAAGGACTGGCAGTGTGGACAGCAGTGTCACAGGTTTTTATGGTGCCTATTACGGAGGGTCACTGGAGATAAGAGGAAGGGAGGAGGGGGAGTCCAGGCAGAGCCTAGGCAAACCAACCAGCTGTCATGGTCCTAGCTCAAGAGTGCCAGGGACAACATGGCAGCTCACATGGCCAGAGTTAGCTTAAGTCCCTACTGATTGAAAATGACACAAAGCACCTGTGCCTGTGGGCTCACCAGGAGCAGAGCAAGAGAATGGTTTGGCTACTTAGGAGCTTGGTGGATGAATGAGTGGGTGGGAAATGGATACACACTGGTGGATGGCTCCCGAAATATTTTCTGAATGAATAGGTGGACATGTGGCCCATGCCTGAGCCTTGGATGGAGGGACTGCAGAGGCACAGTGCACAACAGAATGGATGGATGCAGGGATCGAAGAGCAGGCGGGTGGGGATGGAGGGGAATGGGTGAGAGGCGAGCATGCAGGAGTGTGGACAGGGCAGATGCATGCTGCTAGTTGCTCCCCACAGAGCATAACTTGAGAGTGCTGGGAGCTGTGGAATTCTGTGACAGTAAACCTTGGGCTGCTCCTAAGCTTACTTCATCCCTTCCATTTGAAGCCTCTTCTCTCCCAGCCTCTACCGCAGTATTCAGGTTAGTCTAGCACATACCAAGAGAGCTAGCTGATTCTGGATGCTAGTCTTGCTCTACTATGCTGTGTGACCTTAACCAGACCCTGTCCCCTCTCTTTGCCTTCTAGTATGAGGAAGGAATAGGACTAGATCAAGGATCTGGATTTGGCTCATATTTATTTTCACTTTCACACCTTCACGCAGACTTTTTGCCCCAAGCCAGACTCACAGGCAGCTGAACCCCATTCACAAGATGACCTTTAAGGAAGGCCGTTTTCTCAGACTTCACAGCACATCAGAATCAGACGCAGAGACACCTGGAACATGGAGGGCTCTCACACTCCCAGAGAACCTGGTTCAGTAGGTCCAGGGCGGAGCTGGAAATCGGCCTTTCTAAAGAGATTTCTGTGATGCCGGCAGACTCAGCTGGTTCTGGGCCTCACCTGGAGAACTATGAGCCTAAGGGTCCCTGTCAGCTGCTGCACCAAGACTGTGCCAGGTGACCCTGTGGCAGGGACAGCCTCATGACCCGGATGAGAAGCCTGTTGGAGCCACTGTCCCCTCCAGTCACCCGCATGTGCCCATCCAGGCCCTGCCCCATCCTGCTCCCACCTGCTTTCTTCCCCTCCAGGAGCCCGCGAGAGCTCCGTGCCTTCTGCTGCCTGCGTGCTGCCTGCCCCTGCCGCCCTCAGAACATCTGTGGGCTTAATTATCAAAATAACATTTTAATAGTCTCATAACTGAACTCCCTTCAAAACATACCAGTGGAGGAGGAGGGAAGGATTCTCTTTAGCACCTCTTCCCACCCAACTTGCTAATCAGAGGCATTTAGGCTGCCGGGAGCCCAGATGCCCAGTCTGGCCCATGGAGCCCCTCTTGCCATGTGGGTGTGGCTTCCCTGTGCAGAGCAATGGCTCTAGTCCACAACAGACTGTCGGCCCACAGCAGCAGTCAGTGCAGGGACTCCCCACAACCTCCTTATAAAAAGAAATCGGCGCATCCCTCTCAACCCTGGTATCTCTGAGCAAAATGGATATGCCAAGAGAACTTGGGCGACTCACTTGCCATCGCCAGGGATTTTATTTGCTTTTAACATATACTTTTAAAAATTGCTAACACAGGCATTAACTCTGGCTCTATTTCTCTGCTATTTTGTGTAATAATTCAACAGGGAGTCCTAGCTGGTACTTAGCTCCTGAGTTAAGCTCTGCTGTATAAGCCCAGTGCAAAACTGACTTCTCAAATCACAGTGTTTTTCCCTCCCACTCACTGCAGCCCTTCGCTCTCTGGGCCCCACACACTCACTAACATTACATTTACCCAGCACTCACCATACCTGTGCCTTGTGCTGCTTTCGGAGCATATGTTCTATGCTATTACATCAGTTCCTTGTTCAACAGCCCAAGGAGGAAGGACTAACTGTTTTACCTAGGAGGAAACCATGCCAGGAGAAGGAACATTCCCAGGTATGGTTAGCAGTGCGTAGAGCCCTACCTGCTGGGTTGGGTTGGCTGGACTTCTGGCCAGTTGTTCCCAAACCCCATGTGCAAGTCACCTGTAGCCCTTTGCAAATACAGATTTGGTTCTGCAGGATTTTCACATTCTTCTGTCCCCAGGCCACACCTTGAGGAGGGGGTCAGATCGGAGACCAAGTGAAAGATGGGGACACAGGGCCTCCCCAAGCTGGGTCTCAGGCTGAAACCAGGGGCCCTGGCGTCTCCACAAACATGACAAGGGGGCTGATGTGCCACTCGGAGCACTGACAAGAGCTAAAGGGAGAGTGGGGGATGGTGGGGATGGCACGGTGGCACGCAAGTGCCACAGGGGGCCGAGGGCAGGGAGTGGCTTGGGGCTGGGAGGCCCAGGCAGCTCCCACCCTTGCTCAGGGAGCCAGCTCCCTGCATCCAGCTCACCTCAGGACAGGAAGGCTTTGTTGTCAGAGGCAGCCTCCATCCCCAACACAGGTCCAGCAGGTCCCACTAGGACACACCATTCCTCATTCCTATTGGTCAAGGCAGGTTGCATATTGCCTACCCAAAAAGCTAAGGACCAACAGTGTTTCGGGTTTCAAAGCTTAGAGTATTTGCACATACATAATGAAGCATCTTGGGGATGGGACCCAAGCGAAAACATATGTTTCATATATGCCTTAGACACATAGCCTGCAGGCAGTTATGGTGTACAAGCTTTTCAGTGCACCTGAATCTTAACTGTGACCCACCCCATCAGGTCACCTGTGCCGTTATGTGGTCCCAGCCTGTGTCATCGCTCAGGAAGTCTTGGACTGTGGGGCATTTTGGACCTGGCACACGGAGAATAGGGATGCTCCATCTGCTCAACTGGAGACCCAGCTCCCAGTTGTCTCTGACCTGGGCTGGCTCTGAGATGCAAGTCAGAGTCGTGGCAGTGACAGTCAGTGCCTGCTTGACCTGAATGGAGCTCCACACACCACTGGTGGGTGGAGGAGGGTACGTGGTGGGCAGGGGGACGGCTGCGTTTGGAGGAATGGCAGGTGTCACAGCGACTAAAGCCACAGAATTTCAAAATCCTTGCCTCTCTGAGCAGCAGCTGGCACGCCACTGTCCAAGGCCTTCAAAGCCACCCACGTGGCATCAGCCCCAGCAAACACCCTCTGAGACAGAGCAGAGGCGTAAATCTCTGTCCACAAGTGGCCACCTGCCCAGAATGCTGCTCAGCAACAAGCCCCCCCCCCCCCGAACAGAGAAAGCCTCTTCCTCCTTAACCATGGCTGCCGGAACAGCTTCCCTGGGTGTCTGGCTCGTGCTGGGAAAGGGTTCCTTCCATTTGCTGAAGATTGTCTTCAGTTCTTTCACCTTCTCACAACTGTGCTTGCCAAAGCACGATATTAAGGGAAGAGAAACTGAGGGCTTTGGGGTTTTTTTAGCCTTGGCCCCAGGGAGAAACAGACACTCATCCCTGCCTGAAATTGCTTCACTCGGTGAGCTCGTGGGCCACGGGAGCCCTCCTGCCACAGCTGAGCAGAAAATAGAGTTTGTTTCTCCATTTCCCAGCCCCCTTGCCTCTCCCCTCCTTTTCTCTGTCTTCCCACCTGCTCGCTGGTACATGGAGAGGGGCTGAAGCCTCGTGGCTCTGCGGGGCTGCCTGGTGCTGAGGCACAGGGCAGGGGTCCCTCTGCAGGAAGCTGCGGAACTCTCGCCCCCTCCTCCCAGGCCTATGCCACTCAGCCTTCAGATAACACTGGATGGGGGCAGAAGACCTGCGGCCTTTGGTCTCCAGAACTATTCCGGTTTCCAGGTCAGCCTCTGGCCTTGCCAGGGATGCAGTGTGTTCCTGGCTTGAGCAAAATGCTCGGGTGTTGAAATATTCATCTGGTTTGGGTTGGGACTAGGGAGAGGGGTGTTGGGGAGAAACGAAAGCATTGTTTTCATTCTTCCTCGGCTCGCTGGTCCACCTGGGAGGTTCATGTTCCACCTGGATTTTGGCAACTTTTTTTTGGAGTCCTTGACAGTTGCCCAGGATGCAGAGAGTAGGAGAGCCACAGATGGATAGATTCGACCAGTTGTTGCCTCTCCAAGGGAAAGGGGAGGGATATTAGATATTTTCTTGGAAGTTAATTCAACTCGAAGCTGAACACTGGGAATATTTTGTCCTAGCAATTATTCCCTCCCCCACCCACTGCACTCCACCCTGTCTCATAGGAAAGCCTGCTCAGCTCCCAGAAGGCCAGGACCATGACAAGGGGCAGGACCCTCCTTGGGCCAAATGGTCCAGACCAGAGCCTGTAGCATGCTTTAATTATCAGTCACTCTGCTCCCTTTCCCTTTGCTCCCCAGTCCCCAGCACAAAACCTGTCAAGCGTCCACCCTAAGGACAGAGGAAATCAGCTGCCTACTGGCCCTGGTCTTTAACTAAAGGCTTGAGCTAAATTATACCACAGACCTCAGAGAACTGGCGAGTGGTGGGTATAAGGAAGGGAAGCCAGGTCCTGGAGGGCCAAGTGTGCTCCCATTTCCTTCTAAGAGGAGAGGGAAACTGAGGCCTAAGAATGAGCACCACACTGCACAGAGCCTCGGGAGCACCATCCACACTTCTACAGAGTCTGCTGAGAAAGAAGATGACACTCTGGCAATCAGTCCTGGGAAGGAGAGGACCTCTAGCCATGGGAGGACACAGGCAGGGGCTGACAAGGGCCAGCCTAGGAGTCCAGTGCCTCAGAGCCACGAAGGCCCCAGGCACCCTGGGCTCAGCATGCTCCTTACCAAGAGTTTCTCCGTCCACCTTTCAGATACACCTAAGCAGCTTCCACACCCACCACCACCACCACAGACGATCACCTCCAGCCAGCCGGTCACCAAGCACTAACCACCCACCACCCATGGGACTCTGAGCTTTCACGGCTGCACTGCCATGACCCACCTCCAACAAGGGCCAGGGCAGGTTGTGGGCAAACTGAAAGCAGGGAAACGTCACTCGCTCTTGGTGCTTCACCCTGGTTTTCTCTTGTATAAGATAAAATCCCAGCTCTGGAAATGATACTGCCCGACCTCTGCCACACACTCACATCACGGGAGCCACAGTCCCAGTCACTCACTGCACTCCAGCCCCACACACCGGCTCCTCACCCAGTGGGCTCCTTCTTGCCCTGGAAACCTCAGCTGAATTAACACCATCTTCAGTTTTCTCCCTCTTTGCAATAAGAACGCACCTCTCTGTAATTACATATTTGCTTATTTTCCTTTTAGCCTGGGCTTTCCCATCTCACAAAGGTGGGGCAAACATCCATCCCCCAGAGCCCTGTGAAGGGCCTACAGCAGAAAAATCTCTGAAGAAATGTTTATCGCAATTAAAGAGCCAGTGGCTACCAGTTAGCTCAGGGCAGAACTTGCTCAGTCCAAAGGGTTGGAAAAAGGAGGCTCCAAACACTCAAGATGGGTAGCAGCAGATACTCTCCCAACCTGCAATGAATATCAACTTTCTCTGCTCCTTCTTAATTCCTGATCACATTTGGATTCAGATATTTAAGAAGCCAGAGAAGCAAATGTTATTCAATGCTCCAGAAACCCTTGAGATTCACCATTCAAGGGTAGAAAAGTTTCACTTTCATAAAGCCTAATAAAATCTTGCTTCCACCAAGCAGGCAGCAGACAGCATGCTCAGTGAGCTACAGGGTGCTCTGTGGACCAGGAGTGCATGGAAATGCAGACTGTGACAGGAATATAAGAGTCCGCAAGCCCCACCACGGGGACCATCCAGGGCCTGGCCGGGCCCAACGCACACATGGAGAGGGGCCCCGGAGAGGTCGCAGGCTGAGCAGATTTACACCCAAGCTGTGATATTTATAACAATAAACAATTCACAAGATTGCCACAGCCCACTGCAGTGGTCCTGAGAAGCGTGGACAAAAAAAACAAACACACACTCACCCAATAAAAACAAAGGAGAAGAGAGGCGATGTGCTCCTCAGCCCCTCCGATGTGGGCTTCCCCATTACTCTAATGTAATCAGAAGAACATTAAACATTTCTAAAGTCTCCTCTCTTTTCCATGGCTGATTAAGCAGTTGGGAGCAGAGAGTTTACTGTGAAAAAAGCAAACAATTATGCGCTATCCGAGGTAAACATTACCTTAGTAATGGAGGTTGAGATACACAGCCCCGGTTGTCAGTAGGGATTATCATTATAATACTTAAAATAACATTTGTAACACTTACTGAAATTACTCGAATGAAGTCTGCAGAGACACTGAAATGAAATCAGCTCAATGTGTTTTTATAAGAATACCAAAATCTCCATCCCTTGGAGGAAAGTTATAGGTATTAACACTTTTTGCTGGGCCTCCATTAGCTGGTAAAATTTGAATACTGTTTCTTAGGTGAGCTCTAATCTTCTTTGAATCCTCCCAACACATTTTATCTGTAAAAAATTGTAGTTAAAAATTTAGTTTGATGGAATGATATTTAAGTGCTTTCCTCATCTAACTCCCTGAAAGTGCCCCAGAGAGTCTCCCTGTAATTTGTTCAAACGAAATAATATTTTCGTTTCCCCATTTCTCTTTGTTGTCTTGGGTGATGAAAAGTAACATTTCTTTTCCTTCAATCCTATTAAGTGAGGCTCGCGGAATGCCAGCCATTCAATCCAAATGTGATCTGGCAGACAGGCACTCGGCTTAAAAAACGGGGCCTGCCAACCCCAGTTTCTGTCAGGAGCTGACATGCCACCAGGCGCCGGTTCCAGGCAACATTTCCCGAGTAATAACCAGGGTTATCAGCAAGCTGCGCGCGTTTTCCCCTTGCCTTTTCCTTGCCCCTTTTCCTTTTCTGTTCCTGTTGGCTCGCTAGGCTTCCTGGCTCAAAATACAGTTGTGTGCACGTCCACTGTCTACCTGAGCTCCTGGCAGCTCACCCTGCTCTCTCACCCCACCTGCACCCACCCCACACCGATGCTGCACAGCTGGGGTGCAGGAGACCGGCCCCTCCTCCAGCTGCAGCTCTTGCAGCCCAGGGCAGGAAGAATATCTATCTTAAGTCATCATCTTGCTTGCTCTCTTGCTGCATTCACTGTTACACAGGCCCTCCTCATGGGTTTCTGAGCCTCACAGCTTCCAGACCCCAGCTCCCCCTCGATACCTAGGACTGAAACCACCTCCTCTCTGCAGCCCTCCCCAGCCTCAAGGGCACCCCCACTCCACTGCACCAGCAAATGCGGACACTCCAGCCTGAAGGAAGGGACAGAGTCCATTCTGGCGGCCACTCCGCACAATACCATGCACACTCCTTTATTTTTTAAATGGAGCAAAATCACATAGGTTGATATACCGTGATAAGCAATGCTAAATGTGAAACAAGCAAGATGCACAATAGCAAATGTAATTGATCCCATTTGAATAGTGCATGCATGTATGCATAGAAAATTCTTAGAGGCACATAAACATCAATAAGAGTGGAAGGCGATTTCGGAGAGAGGAAACTGGGAAGGTGTCGATTTGGGTTAGAGAAGGGAGAATTTATACTCTTCTGTGATGTTTGACTCTTGCCAGGAAACATGTTACTGCTTTGGTACAAGTGCCATTTCGAATGCCTATGCTTACCTCACTGGGACGAACGTCACTGTCGGAGAGACGCGCGCCACCGATCATCAGGCCTAGCGCACAACTTTCTGAGTGGCCCACACTTCCTGCTTCCAATCTACATGGGAATGACTAGCTGACATGACAACTACTAATTTGCTGTATGTACAGAAGCCCCAGAACAACGGAATTTTCTTAGTATCCTATTCAAATATGAGCCCTGTCTGTCACCTTCTGTTCCTACCTGGGTGGTAAAGCGAGAGAAAGGCCAGCCAAAAACCAGTGAGACTGCAGAGACCTTCGCTGGGCTACAATCGTGGGCAACAGCAAAGGGCAGCACCCCTAGGGCCTTTCATGATGGCGAGAAATGGCCCTATCTTTGAGGCGCCTGGAGGGACTTCTCATGGCTACCTGTGTGTTTTCAAGAACCAGCGACAGCAATGTGACCAGGGTTGCTATAAAGGACACTGGCCTTCATTTCTATAGATACAGCTGCCATGTGGCACTTTTCCTAGTGACTTGTGATTGTGGCATAAGTGGGTATGTGGTGGGGTCCACAGAGGTAGCATCATTCACAATATACAAGAAATGTCAACGGAGTCAAAATTGTTTGAAAATAACTATATACCGGGGCATGGACACAATACACCTGTTGATTTTACTGTAAGGACATACTTTTCTTTATATGAACATTAACAAAAGCACTTGCACATCACATACACACTTCACAGGTGTTGACAATATGTGCCATCATCTCCATCATTATAATCAAGCTCAACGGCTCATGGCACAGAGAGAAAGGTGCTCTAGGCTGCACAGTGCACCGAATCTGTGCTCAGCATCCGCAGGCTGGCCAGCATCGCACCCCCAGTCCCAGTGGGCAGCTGGCAACACACTGGTCGCGTGTAGATCACACGCCCTGACACATCAACAGTTTGTCCAGAAGTGGAAATCCACATGATTTCTAAAATGTTCATTTGCTTTCTAAGTTAAAGTGAAATTCTTTCAAGTCATACACTGGAGGAAAGGGCAGGACAAAGGCAGAGCTTCTCGGTGCGAGGGAACACGCTCCGCACAGAGCTGGCCAGTTCTCCAAGCCTAGGAAGGTGCTCTGAAGACCATGGGCGTTTTCTAGGCTGAAAACGTTCCTTCCTTAAACTCCAGCCTCTAGGCCCGAACACAGAAGCACAGGCCCTTCCCACAAGTCCATAAGGACAGAAGCCACAGCCAGGTGGTGCAAGGGTATCGGTGAACTCTGTGAAGGTCATTTCTGCTAACAAAGCGCCAGGCCCCTTATGCTGCACCATGTGGCCCAGGCAAGCTCCCCTGCCTCTCTCACAGAATGGCCCTGGGGTGTCCACTCTCCACCACCTATGCCCAAGGCAGCCTTTTTTTTGTCCTACAGCTGCATTTTTTTCAAGCTTTGAGGGCACTGCTTAATAGGAATGGGGTGTGTTGGTATACTGCGTGCGTCCAGGCCACTGAGATGCAGTACAGCTATTCTCTCTGTGCAGTTCACTAGTGCTCAAAGACAAAGGTGCACAGAATGACTGGGTGGCCCAAACAACAGAAATGCATCTTCCAGCAACTGAAGGCTGGAAGTCCAAGAGTGAGGTATCCAGAGGGTTAGGTTCTGCTTTCCGTGCCTTGCAGGAGGTGTTAGGGTGCTGCACGGTCCGTCCTCTGAGTGCGTACATTCTGGGTGTCTCTCTATGGGTCCAAAGCTCTTTTTCTCAAAGGACACTGGTTAAACAATAAGATGAGACCCCATGCTATGGGCTTTGCTTTGACTTTATCAGCTCTTTAAAACCCTGTGTCCAAAGAGTCTCCATCCAAAGTGGCAAGTGTTATACCTCAATGGAGGAATTTGGGGAGCCATGATGCAGGCCCTAAAATCATCTTTGGCTCTCTGTCACCGCAGAAAAGGTGCCTCCACTGTGTCATGGGTCTGCCCTAGGGCAGCTGCCTCCTGGCCGCTCCTCCCCTAGCAGAGGGCTCTGAACTGTTCACTGGCTATCTCTCCCCTACACGTGTGCACTTTACCAAATTACCTTTCTGCTATAGCAAAGGGGACTTAGAGGTGACCTCAGCCAGCCCCCGCCCCCCTGCAAGAGCCTCATGGGTGGCAATTTCCTCTGGACAAAGAACCAGTGCAGAAGAAATCTAATTATGACTGGAAGCACATGGGCATCGACAGCACACAGAGAATAAGGAGAGACAGGTGACACCCAGGACATGGGCAATAACTGCCTCCCTGGCTCCCTGAGGAGCTGGAACCTTCCCTCTGACTCCCAAGCTCCCCCAAGCCCCACAACTGCTGAGGGTTGCCAGCCCCATCCACTGCAAAACTCTTGGTCCTGTGCAGCCAGCCACTGCTGCATGGTGGCTGGTGTGTGTGTGTGTGTGTGTGTGTGTGTGTGTGTGTGTGTGTGTGTGTGGTAGGGGCTTTGAGAGCTCAGGGGGCTCTTTCAGTCGTGTGCATTCTGAAAAATCTGTTCACGTGTAAGATGCAGCCTGCCTGTGCCACGGAGGGCATGCTTTGCAATCTGAATCGGCAAATTTGTTAACTGACTGTTGAGTCTAATGTTATACCACTATTCTGCCTCTCGTTAGCAACACAAATTACCGGCAATTAGCTGGCTGACTGTTCAAAGGCAGTTCAATTTCATGTATAAAGAGACTATATAATGCTTAATGTATCTATCAAATGTAATAGCCCAAACAAAATTAATGATATGAACACAATGAGTGCTTATATGGGATAATTACAAGGTGTCCATCATGAGAAGCGCGCCATGGAGTCAGACACACGATTCAGGCAAACAGTCCCCAAAGTTGTTGAGGCTGGCCCAGGCTATTAGAAGACAGAGAAGTCACTAGGGAACAGAACAAGGCTCAGCTCGGCCTGGGAGCAGGGCAGCAAAGGCAGACTGCTGTGGCACCTAAAGCTCACAAACTGGGACTTCACGCCCTACAGATAATAAGTCACGAGGTTCAGTGTCTTCATCTATAAAATGGGAACAATTTCATCCACCTCCCAGAACCCTAAGCTGGCACCACATAGGCAAGTGATGAGGAAAAAGCTTTGCCCATTACCAGGCCTTGCCTGGAGAAGGTGGCAACAACGCTGCTAATGTCATTATTATTATTATTATATAAAAATGCCCAAGGTGAGACCCTGCAGATCTCGCCCCACCCATACTGCTGATGGAGTACGATGCAAACCGACACTTCGGTTTAATTACCATCTTTCTCCCCCCGCCGGTAACTAAACATTTTCCTCTGCTCAGTATCCCTGGAATGTCAGGGCCATTCCCAGTGTATTACTTGCATATCTATAATTAAATAATTAAGAATTGTTCAAGCCCTTCCAAACACAACAAAAGGCAATGATTATTTCAAACCCACTTTAGGAGAAGTCAAGCCCCTATCAGCTCCATTTTTTTTTTTTTTTTTTTTGCTAATAGTTATGCAAGGCTGCACCAGCAGCATTCCCTCTTGCATGCCAGCGCACCAATAAATTAAGATATTCCTGGCCGCATCTGCACGAGGGAAATTAGAGCATTACCTGGTCCCCGCCAGTGTGCCAGCTCCGAGCGGCAGGCGCAGCCCACGCTGGGCGACCAGCTGTCTGCGAATGTGGCGTGTGGATCACAGCTCAGAGCCAGGGGATCTCTTAGGAGGTCTGCTCTAATATCAAAACTGCCGCTCTGCAGGACCAGTCCCTTCACAGTGCAGTATTCAAACACTTCCTCTACCTCTCTTTCCAGCTCCTAACCAGTGAGAACTGGGATCTGGGACCTCTGACTGGGTCCCCGGATGCCCAAAGGAGCTTGGCTGATTTTTCTTGCTTGCCTCTGAGTCCTGAACAGCGAGGCCAGTGCTGAAGCACTTTGCTTTCCACAACCCCAGCCCCAGTCTCCTTGGCACAGGGGCAACCTCATTCCTGGTGGGCGTCACTTCATGGGTACCACCTCTTCAGTTTGGATAGAGAGTGAGTGGCCTTTGCAGAGGCGAAAAAGCCAAAGCACTTGCATAGGGAATGCCAGTGCTGCTGTCCCAAAGAGGAAAGTCCTACTGTGTTCCACACAGGTGGAGGCCCAGGGTGCGCGCCACCCTAGGAGGTCAACATCCAGTGTCTCCCCTGCTCCTTTAAGTCTGAATCCCCTCCCTCTTCAGTTTCCCAAAACCCCCACCACCGTGCCAAACAGCCTGGAAATGGATCCTGGGCTTTAGACAAACAAAAGCAGGGAGAACTGAGAGCTACACCCTTGCATCTGGCAAGAGTATGTGACACCCAGGATGGCAAAAGTGTCTCCAGCAGAGTAGCAGTCTTGCAGGCCAAAGACAGAGATGAGGTGCCCCAGGGACCCAACTGCCAATAGCCATGGGGGGCTCCTCATAGGAGGCTGCTGCGAAGACAGAAGAGCTGAGACGAGGCGCTGACCCTGGGGCAGCAGAGACACTTCAGGCACACTAAGTTAGTCAGCAGGCTGTGGAGGGGCCAGTTAGGGCTGGAGACACTAATTACGGGGTCATTAGACATGCATGAGGACAAGAGCATCCGAGGAGAGGCCAGCAGGGTTCACTGGCAGGGAAGACAACCAAGTCATCAATTTCTGCCTCCAGGGGTCTTCTATCAAGAATTTCAAAGAGTAGCAATCTCTCTTCATGCCTCTGACTTCCGCTGTGAAGAACCTAAGAACTATCCTTCTCTAGTCCCACTGAAGAACTCCTACTCATCCTTCAGAGGCCCAGCTTAGATGGCGCTCCTTTCAAACTTCCATTGACCACCCTCTATTTCCACATATCTATCCCTGCCGAGAGGCATTGCTTCCTAACCTGTTCATGCTAACTGGCATATCTACATGTGTACCCCTCCCATCATATAAATACCCCTTTAGGCTTTGGGTGGTATCTCCACTCAGGCTCCCCACTCAGTGCTAAATTGGCAGAAATAAACCTGAAGGCATAAGAGGAAACACATTCTAAGCATGGAGTAGTCTGGGACCCACAGCTTCTCCTTGTGGGGCACAGTGGCTGTGTTCAAATACTGTCACACATCTAAACCAGAGGGGCCAGTTATTAGAAACAATGTGCTGTGCCTCAGTACATTGGCGTGAACACCTCTCTCCCAGGTACACCAGATTCCTCGGCCCAGAGAGGTGACAGTCAGCTTCGTACTCTGTGTACATGGAGGCTAAGCCCCCACGGACACCCTGAAGGACAGTGGGTCCCATGAGAGCCTCACCAAGTAAAAACTAGATTCTCCTTGGCTCTCCATCCAGGCACAAGCTTTGGCAAATCGTACCGAGGCCTCTTGCCTTCACAGGCAAGTTCACCTCTGCAGTCTTTTCTCACTAGTCTATGTCCACGTTCTCCTCCCTGACGAGAGGTTATACTCTACTTAATCATCAGCTGCCCAAACCATGAGACACTTTTGCCTCCTAAGTAGGTTGAAAGCTTCTAGAGGACAGAAACAAGCTCTGTACCTACTCAATAGCTTCTTTGAAGCCGAGCTAAGTCAGAGTATTTGGTAGATAGGTCCAGGGAAAGCGCCCCCATGTTGCCACCACGGCACCATTGGCATACACTGCCAAATGAGCACCTATCTGCTCTCTCAGGTGACTGATTCTCTAGCAGAGCTCGACAGCCCTTGCCAGGTTTCTTTGGTGGTTGCCTTGAACAGAAATAGAAGGAGCTGTGAAACTCAGGACTTCAAGGAAGCCCCAAGACGGTGCTATTCATGGCGGCAACGGGCTTGAAGGAAGCCTTTCTGAGCTTCTCCCCAGCTCTCCTCTGCTGAAAGCTGAAGGACCACAGAGAATCAAGAGAAGCCAAGATAAGAGACACCATCCCGCCTCTCAGCGTGTCTCCCGAGAGACATCAGAGCCCCTCTGCCCCCCAACACTCCCATTTTCAGCAGCTCAGAGGCCCTGGCAAAGGGGAAACCCCACCTCGCTGCGATGTGCCCTGCCCAAGCTCTCTGACCACCCACTCAGCCAAAAAGTCAGACAAAGAGACCAGACAAAAGGTGGAGGACTCTCAAGCCATTCATTTGCTAGTTTTCATATTGGTTTATAAACATGATTTCTCCTTCCCTTGCTCCTTGCTCTACTCTGGGCTAAGAAACCTAGCTCAAGACCTGATCTGGGTATCACTTTTCAAATGCCCAAATCCCTGTAAAGGTTTAGTGTCTAGCTGTGTGCATTTTGCTCAGTATTAACATGTTCAATGGCGTACTTTGATTTTTTTTATCTAGACGCCAGAAGCTGGTGAATATATGCTTCATAGCTTCAGATAAACCTTTTGTTCTTCTGGGGCTGATCAGCTGGTGAAGCAGCGAGAGGGAGAAGGGGAGGGGAATTCACAGGGCTCAGCGGCTTCAAAAAGTCAAATTACCTCTGAGCCATAGCAAGGCTGATAATTTAAATGAAAAAATATATATACAGGCTGCAGCACACAACACCGTCTCTGTTAGGACTTTTAATGAAGCCCCAGTTGTGATGACACTGAAGCCGGGAACGCTACGGTGGGATAATTACTTGGCTCCCACACAGCTGAGTTCCGTAGATGCATTATTAACGGCACATTCCTCGCCATAACGAGAGCTGAACAGAGGTGGGCGCCGCAGACCTTGGCGCCCGCCATTAGCGGCCTGGCGCAAACACAAATGAGTGTTTTCACAAAAGCATGCAAAGGTTGTGAAATTCCAGTGAATCCTGTGCAGGAAGTGGAGGTGGGCTGGGGTGAAGGAAAAGGAGAAAAGGGTGCGTGTGCGCGCGCGTGTGTGTGTGTGCATGTGTGCGTGCGCGTGCGTGTGATAAATATATACACATAAGCATATATGTATATATATATATATATATATTCCATACAGATGTGACCAGAGATGTCACCTTTCCCTGCACAGAGTACTTGGAGTAAGGCAACCTGGGAAATTATGAAGTCAGAGCACATTGATTTTCCAGCAGCATATCCAGGCGGAGGAAACGCAATAACCTAATTCTCCTCCAGCCTGGCCCTGCCGTGCCTGCAGCCCTGAGCTCGTGTGGCTGGGGCCACAGGGCGGCGCCTCCTGACCCAGGCCTCATGCACAGCTGGGCAGCTGACTGGCACTGCCAAGCAGGGTGTCCTCCGCATCCCCACATCCGTGCCCGAGCCAAGGCACATACATGGGCCTCCTCTTGGAAACACGCACTCCTTGTGGTCCTCTGCCAAGCGGTCAGCCACGAGCGGGGGTGTTTGTGCTCCTAGCTCACTTCAATTACGCCATGGGCTCAAGGGATCCTTCGCACCCCCAGATAGAGGCCCCAGGGCGCTGGAGCGGCTGGAGGGGCTGGTGGGAAGGTGGCGTCCCAGCCCTACACTTCCCCTGGCCTTCTCCTAAGCCGAGCTTCTCTCCCGCCGAGCGTCTGTTTCAAGGTGACCCTGTTTCTTGTGAGTTAGCCCCACCTGCTCGCAGAACCAGGGGCCTCCCAGTAATTAACACCCATGCTTGATGAGGTCCAGCTGGCAGACTGAAGCCTTGCCAGCACCCTCATCCACAGCCGGGCTCCTCCAGCCGGGCCTGGCACAGGCCTCCTCCCTCCCCACCATCCCGGCCACTCAGCCCCAGAGACTGGGTGGAAAAGTCACCCACCATGGACGCTCATACAGCATTGTTTATAATAGTGCAACCTAAACTCGCCAACAGGAGATTTAAAGGGTGGCACTTTCTATAATGGAACGCCAGGCGGCCACAAAAATCGGCAGGGTGGAGACATGCTTGCTGCCACAGAAAGCTGCCACCCTCTATTGCTGGGGGACACGGTTACAAGCTAGCACAGGCATAGCAACTTCATTTAAGTGTATGCGGAGCAGACGGTGAATACATCTGGGGAAAAAATAGGCACCACTGTCTTTACCACTAGAAGTCAGGGTCATGGCCATAGGACGACACTGGGAGAGGCACGTGGGGACTTCGGGGGTTGTCATGCTGAGTTATAGTCTGGCACTACCTAGGTGTGGCTGGGGGAAAATGCCACAAGTTATGCACTAATGGCACTTGAGTTGTTCTATATGAAAGTGATAGAGCAAGGTGTTACATAGTTATTGATATATTATGTGCTTTTCTGTATAAACATCAAGCATCAATATTTTTTTTAAATTGTGTTTAGACAGAATTGGGAAAAGGAAGTACCAAACTGTTAACAACAGTTTCCCTGGGAAGTGACATTAAGGATGATTTCTATCTCATCTTCCTCTTTAGCAGCATCTTTTCTCTTGCAAAGAAAAAAATGTGTTACTTGAGTTGAAAAAGGAAGGAAAAGCGTTTTTAAAAAAGCATAATTTGTCTGAAATTATAAAGAACACAATCAAGTAGTAAAATATCATCTTCTGCACAGGCAATAAAGAAGAAAATGTAGTTTAGAACTGCTCACGCCTGTGCCCTCTTGCAACTCCCAGACAGAACTCTTCTGCAGAAGTCACTGGCAGGGAATCACTGCTTCCTGTCCTGGCCCCTGAGCCCAAGGGCCCAGAGAGCTCAGCGTGCCGCTGCACATGGCACAGCATGCTGGCCGGCTGCGCTCGTCCATCCAGCAGTCAGGCAAAAGGCAAAGCAGCAGGAAACAGGCCCAGTCCGCGAAGGTGCTGGAGGCTCCCACCCACGGGGCCCAGGTCTTGCAGGGACCTCCCTGATTTTCCCTTGCTCACTTGCAGCAGTTTCCTAAGAGATCGATCTTCGCTCTCTGGCCCCAGCCTATACACCAGCTGCTCATGTGCAGAAGAGGGTGAGCAGATCACAGCAGCCACAGCCCGCGTGGCGGGGGAGAACCAAGCTGCCGCATTGATCATTTGTCCTCTCCCAAACCAATATCCTTTACATTCCTGATCCAGATGGACTGAGAAGCCGAGGGGGAATGAGGAGAAGGGGGACCCCTGGTGGTGGCTGCTGTCCTCAGCAATCCAGCTCTGACCCCAATTCATCCCCACCCCGCAGAACAAAAGCTGTGCCACACACAGACTCCGCCTCCCCCAAGGGCAGTCACCTCCCCCTCCCCCCCCCCGCAACCCTGCAGCCTCACCCTGCCCTGCAGGCAGCACCCAGACATCTTCCCTTCCAGAAGTTTGACTAACAAACTTTTCCAGTGGGGTTGTAGCACCTCCTACAGGCGGGCTCCCAAACTCTGCCCTGGCAGGCACTACAGCCGGGTCAGCAAGATGGTCCCCTCTCTGTGCCTCAGCATCCCCATCTGTTAAATGGGAAATGCTAGCATAGGGCTGTGGGAACCCCCAGGCTGGCACCGGTGCAGACCTGGAAGCTGGTCTGGTCGCTTCCTCCAGAAAGAGCTCAGAGAACTTGCTTTCTCAGTAATCCCAGAACTTTGTCAAGACTCAAGGGTCAGAGGCATCTACCTATGATTCTCCTCCAGGTCCCACACTGCACAAGACCCCCACCCCCATCAGTAGGAAGTGTCGCCCTCGATTACTGGAATGATCCACCTTGGAACAGAATGCACAACCAAATTACTAGCAGGAGACATAAGCCCTTGAAAAGCCCCTTCCCTCAGAATGAAAAAAAAAGGTGTCTTAAGGATTAAGAAATCAAAGTAGCAAACTTCCTCTTACAGGTTGCACTGGGTGTTCTGAGACCCAGTTCCAATGGTCTCTCTTTATTAAAAATTCCACACTTCCCCTCACTGCCGTACCCGCTGGGGCCTCTTACTGCCTCCTCTTTCCATTGGAAAGTTTGGTGGAAAGATGACCACACCCCTGCACCAGCTCAGCCACCCCTTCTCCTGTGGGAAGTCCCAGGGCTGTCCCAAGGAAGGTGTTCCTCCTCCCCGAGAGAAGCCTGTCACTAACAGGCACACCTGACTCAAACACACAGTGCACAGAAGAGGGGGCTGCCTAACACACGCACACATGCATGCTCACTCCACTAGAAGTACACAGACATGCCCAGCAACAGAGAGACAAATCCACACATCCAAACACATCCTACCAAACAAATGCAAGATGCAGAAGCAAACACCCAATGACTTGAGCCAAACACACACAAAGACCCCAAACACAACAGCAGGGGACTTGCCCATAACCCCACCAGCAAAGGTGGGAGCGAAGACATAGTGCGAACCACACACTGCATTGGCAGCCCCTCCCAGGCAGGGGCACTCCCCAGGGAGAATGGTTAGGTAGGAGCTGGTCGGCACACACCTGGACCCTGATAGTCGGCTGCATGGGGCA
>PVKA01014038.1:5000-53304 GCA_004027165.1 Ctenomys sociabilis | reverse complement strand
AGTTTCAGATCTTGAAGATGCCGGAGCAGCTAGTGAAAAAGTGAGAAAGGATCTCGTAAAAACAACAAGAATGCAGGAAAAAATAATCCATCACCTGCAGGATGACGCCAGAATGAACAATGTGAGAATAATTGGTATCAACGAGAATGAAGGAGTCAATACAAATGACATGAAAAGAATATGGGAAGAAATAATAGCAAAAGAAGGGAGGAAATTATAAATATTAGAGGAGTAATTAATGCAGTTGAGACAAAGAAAACAATACAAAGAATTAACTAGTCAAAACGCTGGGTTTTTTTTGACAGATTAGGTAAAATTGATAAGCCGCTAGCTAACCTCATCAAAAAGAGGAAAGAAAAACTCAAATTCAAGCAATAAGGAATGGAAAGGGAAAAATTATCACAGACCCTATGAAAATTCAGAAGATCAACAATAAGTACTTTGAAAATCTTTTTTCTCATAAAATTGCAGACAATGAAGCAATGGACAGACTGCTAGAAAGGTACATATTACCAAAACTGAATCAAGAGGATATAAGAACTACTATTATGAACTACTGGACCATACTGAATTATTTTGCTGAATTCGCATACCTACAATATTTAAATGGCAATGGAATACCCATCTCTGACAAAACTAAACAAAAAAGAGGATATAAATGAAGAACCATTTTGTATGTGTATATGCAAAATAGTTAGGATAGATATATAGCTACTTTTTCTTAATTCAATGAAAACAAAGATTTATACTAATAGTGTTTGGACAGGATATCATGTCTACATCTTGTACTATTGTTTTTTTTTTTTTTTTTTTTTTTTGTTTTGCTTTGTTTTTCACTCAGGCTGCCTGAACGGCAGGTCTAGCTGGGGATCAAGCCTTGGTATCCAGCTCCTGACTGCTGTGGCATGAGCAGGCACTTAAACAACTGAGCTAAGGGCAGGCCCCCAAAGTATTAATTATTGAAACTGTCCTACTAATCGGTTTTGAAACTGTCTCATTGGTATTTGTTCTCAATAAAATTAATAAAACATAAAAAAGAACTCTCAATAACCCAATAACAGCCAATGAAATTCAAAATGTATTAAAATGCTTACCTACAAAGAAAAGCCCAGGTCCTGATGGAGTCACAACTGAATTCTACAAGAAATCTACAGATGATATAATCCCAATATACTTTGAAATCTTCAATGAAATTGAAATGGCCATATTTCTAAAACTGTTGTACAGATTTAATGCAATCCTTACCAAAATATCACCAACATACCCCACAGACCTAGATAAATAATTTTTGAAATTTATTTGGAACCAGAAAAGACCTACATTATCAAGGGCAATCCTGGGCAACAAAGGCAAAGAAGGAGGCATTAGAATCCCTGACTTTAAGTTATATTAAAAGCTACTGTGAGAAAATCAGCATGGTATTGGTAAAAAGCAGGCCCAAGGATGAACAGAATAGATTAGAAGTTGCTGATACAACTGCAAACTGATTTAGGCACCTTATCTTCGACAAAGGGTCTGAACGTGTTCACTGGAAGAAAAATAGCCTTTTTAACAAATGGTGCTTGAAAAACTGGCTCTCTACATGCTGAAAACTAAAACTTGGCCTGGGTGTATCACCATGCACTAAACTAAAGTCAACAGGGATTAAAAATCTAAACATTAAAACAACAACACAAAATCTCCTGGAAGAGAATGTATGTGGAAATCTTGAAGACACAGGGACAGACAAACAGTTCATGAACAAAAATTAAACTGCAAGAGATATACTTAAAAGAATCAAGAACTGGGACCTCCTCTTACTGAGAAGTTTCTGCACATCAAAAGAAAACACCAACAGAGTGAAAAGACAACCCACAAATCTGGAAAAAAATCTTAACTAACAAGCACTCAGACAAAGGTCTTCCATCTAGAATTTATAAAGAACTAAAAACCATTAAAGCCCAAAAATTTGAAGACCCAATCCAGAAATGGGCATCTGAGATGGACACACACTTTTCAAAAGAAGAAACACAAAAGGCAAATAAATACATAAAAAAATGTTCCGCATCGCTATCCATTCAGGAAATGCAAATTAAAACAACATTGAGATACCATCTCACCCCAGAAAGAATGGCTGTCATAAAGAAATAAGCCAACAACAAATGCTGGGGAGGCTGTGGGGAAAAAGGAGCCCTTCTTCACTACTGGTGGGAATGTAGACTGGTGCAACCATTATGGAAATCAGTGTGGAGGCTCTTTAAGAAACCACTACTGGAAATCCCACTCCATCTAGCTATACCCCTTCTTGGAATTTTCCCAAAAGAACTGAAAATATAGTGATATATGTGTATCTATGTTTATAGCGGCACCATTAATGATAGTCATGTGGTGTTTTTATACAATGGAGTATGACTCAGTTATAAAGAGAACTTGAGGACTAAACAATGAAGAGAGGGCAAGGAGAAAAGGTAGGAAACATGACAGGGGCAAAGCCATACATTTATACCCATGAGATGAAAGAGGCAATTACCCTGAGAACTATCAGCAGGTTGTTGAAACTAGCAGTTACTTGATAGGATTCTCACCCTGAATAACTGTATATGCTGATACCTGTGAACTAAGCAACTGCACTGAAGATAGCAATGTGTAATAGTAGGGTCATGTTTGGAATTCCTGTCATTCTGGTCTTCTAAATACATACTGCTTGTCATGACATACAAATTAATGCCACATTGTCTCAAGAAATTTTTTTAAAAAGGATAATAAATGAAAAAAGAGACAAGAAAAAAAGTCACAGGAGTATCCTGATACAATGCTGTATATGGTTAGATTTCTAAATTTCTGTGTAAAAATATGTAGTTGTTTATTCATATTTTTAAAAATATTTTTTAATTTTTAAATTTTTTTCATATTCTGTAGAGACCTAAAGTTTAACATAAGTTTAACATATCAATACTTGATGGAAAATATATGTTCCATCTTATGCCATTGATATTCATTCAGTGAGGTTGAGGTTAAACCTAAATGCATATGTTGTATGATAATAATAAGCTTCACTTCTGGAGGGTTAACTACTTAAGTTTGCAGACCAAAATTAGAGAAAAAGAAGGACTGCAAGGACAGCCAACATTTTGGCCCTAGCCTTTCAAGGTCAGTGAGGACTCAGGACACAGGAGAACCTGCACTGTAACATCATTTAACTAGATTGTGTCCCAAATGTTCTGATCAAGGAAATTATTGGGTCACAGAGGAATGTGATCAATGATGTGTGCCTAAGGAGAGTCACATGGAGAGAAAACATTCTCACAGGCTTTTACAGAGAGCGAATGGGTCAAGCAATGGCAGTGACTCATCCACATGGCTGACACTGACAAAGGGTCTACAAAGTGTGGTACAGGGTTTCGGGATAAGTCCCAAGGGCACTTGACTGACCTTGTCAGATACAAAAGTCACATTTCTTGATTTATCTTGGTATTTACCATCCAGCAGAAAAGTGTAGAAACAAGGTATGAAAAGTGAAGCCATGTTAATGTGCTGAGCTGTGGAAGGCTCAAGCCAACAACTTCTGACATTGCCATCCTGCAGATAATCCACTATTATTGTGGACTATTGGACTATATTGGAATATTTTGCTGAATTCATGCACCTACTATATTTTGATGGCAATGGAATACCCATCTCTGACAAAACTAAACAAAAAGTTGGATATAAGTGAAGGACCATTTTGTATCCATATATACAAAATAATTAGGATAGATATATAGCTACTTTCTCTTAATTCAATGAGAAGAAAGATTTGTATTAATAGTGTTTGGATAGGATATCATGTCTGCATCTTGTGCTATGAATGACAACTATGAAGACAACAATATGCAATGTATTAATTGCTGTAACTCTCCTACCAACCTGTTTTGAAACTGTCTTATTGCAATTTTTTCTCAATAAAATTAATAAAAAAAGAAAAATGAACTTGAAGCCTTTGTAGGTGAGTGGATGCAACTTGAAGCTATACTCATAAGTGAAATAACCCAGATCCACATGTGCAAATATTATATTTTCTCCCTCGTGTAAGAACTCAAAGGAAGAAATAAAAATTGAATGGTATAACACATTTAAATGAAAAGAGAAAACTTAAGAATTAAACAATGAAGAGAGAAAAAGGAGAAAAGTCAGGAAATGTGGTAGGGGCATGGCATAACCATACATTTAAATAAACAAGATGATTAAGGCAATGGTCCTACGAATTTCCATCCTGTTTTTGAAAATAGCAGTTAATGGGTAGAATTCTCACCTTGGCTAAGTCTATATGCTGATACCTGTGAACTAAGCAACTGCATTGCAGACAGCAATGTGTAATACTAAAAATCATGCTTAAAATACTTGTCATTTTGGTCTTCTAAATGAGAGTTATTTATAGTATCATATAAATTATTGCTATATGCTCTTTAAGGAAAATGTCTGTAACATAAAAATGATGATAAATGTAAATAAGAAGTAAGAAAAGCAAAATGTCATAGGATTGGCCTGCTACAATATTGTATATGGTTTGATTTCTAAACTTCTGTGTAAAAAATGTGTAATTGTTTTTTAACATTCTATAGGGATTTAAATTTTAGAATATCCATGATTGTTGGAAAATATCAGTTCCATTTTGTGCCTAAGGCATGTGAAATTGAGACAGAGAGTGATGTTAAGCTTCCTTGCCTCTGTTATAGGATAATAACATCATCAAGCCTCTCTTCTGGATGTTTATCAACTAAAGTTTGCAGACCAAAAATTAGAGCAATAGATGGGATAAAAAGATAACCAGTATTTTGGCCCTAGCTCTTCACGGTCAGTGAGGACTCAGGACATAAGAGAACCTCTGCAGTGACATCTTGTAACTAAGTGCTGTCCCAAATTTTCTGATCAAGGAGATTATGGAGTCATAGAGGAATGCAATTGATGATGTAGAGTGTGACTAAGGAGAGTCACTGGGAAAGAAAACTTTCTCTCAGGCTTCCACAGAGAGCAAATTGGTCAAGCAATGGCTGTGAATCATCCACATGGCTGACACTGAAGAAAGATAGGATAGATACACAGCTACTTCCTCTTAGTTCAATGGGAAGAAAGGTTTGTACTGTATTTGGTTAGACAGGATGTCATGTCTGCATCTTGTCCTCTGAATAACTACTATGAAGACAGAAATATGCAATGTATTAAGTATTGTAACTGTCCTTCTAACCTGTTTTGAAACTGTTTCATGGTATTTTATCTTTTTTTCTCATTAAAACGAATACAAGATTAAGAAAAGACCCAGTGGCATTGTCTGGATGGTGGGGTGGCGCACACCTCGGGGCTGGTGGCCGAGCAGCCCCCAGCCTCTTTCGTCCCTAAGGGAGTAGGAAATCTTGCAATGCAATCACATGAGTGCTTCTCCCTCTGTCATGGCACAAAGTTGAAATCATGCTGAACACAGTTCAGGGACTCAGACAAGCACTTTCAGTGGGAAGCAAATTGTTTTAACAAAGAGAAACAATCAAGACTTTGTACCCAGGGGACCTGGAATGTGTAGCTGCTTGCAAACATAAAAGTGAGTGGCAGGGCCAAGCAGTCCTCCTCGGCTTCTCTCTCCTTCCCCACCCGAGGGCTCTCTCACTGGCAACATGCTGGCTTAGAACAACGCAAACAGAAATCTACCAAGAGGGAGTCCAGAAGTTTCCATTTCACTGTAAAGAACAACGCTCCTGTTGACATGGCCTTCTCTCCTGGAACACTGATGTGATGTTTGAGGCTATGGCAGCTGTTTTGTGAGTGCGTCAGCAAATGTAACAGAAGGAAGTACACCACAAGGAGAGAACAGAGTGAGCCATCCCAGCGGTCAGGAAGACGGGAGGCTAGACTGACACCAAGCTGTCTCTTAAAAGCTGGAGACAGGAGGATACAAGCTGTTGTAGCAATTTCAGCATTCCTCAGGATTGGCTACTGTACCTGCACATGTTTCCCACTGGTATTGACATTGGGGGAGGCCCTGGTGTCTGTGTTTTCATTGTGAATCCTGTTGCAGGCTGCAGCCATGTGCGCAGAAGGTCTGCTGCAGAAGAGCAGAAGAGAACCTGGGGTGTGGCCTCCCTGCACCACACCTATGCATGGCTGCCTCCCCCCAACCTCCGTGAGAGGTGATGAAGCCACTGTAATTGCTGTAATTGGCGACTCACCCTCTGCTTGTGCTGCTGCTCCCTCTAATAGCCCTCATGGGAAGAATGACAGCATTTGTTAGGCTGCAGCCAAACAAGGCTGACCTTGCTACAGCTCTGCTGCAGCCTGTAGATCCAGGCCAGTTTTGTCTGTGACAGAAAGGGAGGTGGGAGCCACAGGGAGAGGGAGGGAGGGAGGAAGAGAAACAGAGAGAGAGGGAGGGAGAGAGTGTGGGAGACAGAGGGGGAGGGTGGGAGACAGAGAGGGAGGGAGGGAGACAGAGAGAAGGAGGGAAGAAGGGAGGAAGGGAGTAAACAAGGGCGACAGAGAGAGGTAGGGAGTGCGTGAGACAGAGAGGGAGGAAGGGAGTGTGGGACATAGAGAGAGAGAGGGAGGCAAGGAGATAGAGATGGAGAGAGGTTGGGAAGGAGGGAAGGAGACAAAGAGAGGGAGGGAGGGAGTGTGGGATACAGACAGGGAGGAAGGGAGGGAGACAGAGAGAGGGAGAGATGGAGAAAGGGAAGGAGGGAGGATTTGAGACCAAGGGGGAAGGAGAAAGGGAGAGGGGGGAGGGAGACAGAGAGAGAGGGAGGGAGGGATAGAGAGGAAGGGAAGAAAAGAGGGAGGGAGGGAAACAAAGAGGGACAGAGAGAGACAGAGACAGACAGACACAAAGATGGAGATGCCACTCACCCAGCTGTGGCAGAGGACCAGGCTGCACAGGAAGGTGGTGTGGTTGGTGGTCCCATGGCAGTGTTGCTGGGGCCAGTGGCTTGGTCCTCCCATGAGGTCATAGGAAGTCTGGGCTCATGGCAGGAAGGCTCACAGGGTTTACCTCCTCTGGGGTTCTCTCCCCTCTGTGCTCATGTAGTCCAGGGGAATGGATCTCTTCCTTCTCTATTGGACCTTCCCCCTGTGATGGCTCTGCCTTGGTGTAGCTACTCTGGACCAAATCCTCTGAAACCTTAAGCCTCAGAAATCGCCCCAAGAACAGTAGGGTGACTAATGTCACACTGCTTCTGTCTGAGGGGTCACACGGCTCCCCTGCATTCTTTAGCTCTTGGAGTCCTTGTCCTGGCTCCTACACCTACCACATCTGCAGGCACTGACAGAGCCTGTGCTGTGCAGTGCAACCCTGGGACAATGACACAACTGACAGGAAACTCTCCCAGAACAGTTGTTGAGGGTGGTAGCTTTCCTGGTAGAGGAAGGTGGAAACCTAGGCCTCCCAGCCTCACCTGCAGTGCCTGAGGTAAGGGGCTGTCCTCCAGTGTCCTGCCCTGCTGGCAACCGGAAATGTCCGCAGTGTCTCTTGGTACACATCTGTCTTCTTCAGAGCACCCTGGGTCCAAGGTTTCCTCTCTGCTAAGTACGAGAGTCAATTGGGGAATGAGTAGGAGTGGAGCCAAGTGCAAGGGCAGATGAAGATGGCAGAAGTGAGCACCATGGGCCCCAGAGTAGTGCCTCATGGCTGGGGCAGGTGGGGGCATGAGGGGAGGCCAGGCAGCCGGTGCATGGACCTGGTGGGTCACAGGGATCTGGATTCTTGTGCCTAAAGCAATGGTAGGGGAGTGGACAGCAGCTCTAAGCGTGTTCTCTGTTGTGCTCCAGTACTGACCTCTGCAGCTTTTGCTGTGCCTCTGAGCTGTCTATTGGCCCTAGGCCCGATACTAACCTGCTCCAGCAATCTGGTCAATCTGACTTGACCTGATTCAGTATTTGAGTGCATGAAGAAAATCCCCGTGAGGCCCAGGCTCTCAGAACTCCTGGGATTTCTATTCACAAGCTGTGGCCTGCTTGTGGCCTGGTTTGCCCACTCCCACACCCCATACACCCAGAGTCAAAGCTCAGCCCTCTGGGTGCTGGCTCTTAGGGTAGGATAGGGTCTGGTCTGAGCCACAGCCCTGGGCCTTTTGGCCTCCACTCAACCACTGTGCCCTTTGTGGATGGGGCCTCCTCCATCTCCACACACCAGCAGCCAGAGGGACCTTGGACAGGGCTGAGTGTGGGCTGCTTCCTCTGGCCAAGCATATAGTAATTGACAGCAAGAAGCTAGGATTCCTGTGTGATGACATTGGCCTACTGGCCATGTCAAAAGACCTCTGGGATGGGGTGTTGGAGTGAAGATGGGGCCCACAATCCTGGGGATGAGCAGCATATGGGCATTGTCCCTCCACATGGGGAGCTGTTGAGTAAGGAAGGGATCCAATTGCCTTGCCTCCCTTGGGGCTAGAGAATGGCACCTGGAGACTGTGAATCTGGGTTTCAAAGATACTAATTGTGCTTTGAGTAACAATTTCCTTATATGTTTCCTTACTACAGACAGAAATTCTTTGAAAATAGTGGTCTCTCCATGTGCTGATGAGATATGGGAGAGCCTTATTCCTGCTAAAATCAGGCCAGCATTAAAAATATGTAACATCCATAGCAGGAGGAGGGGAAATTTTAGGAATAGAGGTGCAACTCCAGAGCAGAAAAAGAAGCGTGGGTCTATGTGCTCAGTTGGACCCGTGTGTGGTTCCACTTTTGCTTCTGGTGAAGACAACTGATTCCTCGCCATCACCATGACTACCTATAGGCCTCTGTGGTATCTGACCTCAGTTTCCCCCATGTCCCTCTTTTCTTGTGTTTATTCTGTGCCAGGGCCACTCTCTGTGGTCAGGAGAATGTAGAAAGAATGCTCTCTGCTGTGAGCTTGGGCCACAAAAGACACTGATGTCCAGCTTGATCTTTCTTCCTCATAACTGGGTCACTCATTCTTGAGGGAAGAAAAACTATGGAGAGACCTCAGGCCACACCTGAGTGTGGACCTGGAAGCAGATCTTCACTGGTCTTTAGAGGACCACAGCCCCTGCCCCGTGACAGACACTTACGAGAATTCCTAGAGTGAAACCCTCACCTGGGCTTCTCTGTAACTCCTGATCCATAGGACCATATGTATCTGCTGTTTCGCTAAGTTTTGGGGCTATTTTTCTAAAGATATCTGTTTAGTATCTGCATGGCTCAGTGAAATATGTAGAGGAATCTACACCATCAGGAAAAGCAGCTCTTGTGCCTGTGTCTAACTGTCCATTAGTTTACTACCTGGGTGCAATACCAGCCCTGGAAAGTGATTTAGGTGAGAGCCAAGCTTAATTTTCCCTATGTAACTCCATGACATCCTTGCAGACTCGCCACAGACACAGTGGTGGGTGGAGGCTTGAAATTATGTGGCAGTAGGTGTGAGGGGGAAGAAGTCAGTGAAGGAGAAAGATCAGGAATAATTAATTCTCTTGTAACATCTATGAAAGTCAGCACCACAGCTGAAGTTCTCATGTTTTCCCTGTTGTTTTCCTCTAGATTTAATCATTTCAGGTTTTGCACTGAACTTCATTTTCCGTTGACTTTTGAGTCTGGTCTAAGGTAAAGTCCAATTGCATTTTTTTGTGGTTAGAAATCTAAATACCCCAAACAGTTTTATTGAAGTGACTGTTTTTTCTCCATTGTGACTTCTTAGTGCTCTTGTCAGATATCAGGTGCCTCGAGTCTAATGACTTACTCTCTATTGCGTTGGTCCATGTGTCTGTCTTTATTCTTGTGCCTTGCTAATCTGACCATTGTAGTTCTATAAGATAATTTGAAATCAGGAACTGTGATCATTTCATTCTGAACATTACTTTGACTATTTGGGGTCTCCCATGGTTCCATATATATACTTCAGAGATTTGAATGTCATTAGATTTTTGATAGGGTTTGTATTACATCTGCAGATTACTTTGGACAGTAAGGATGTTTTTAAGCAACATTAATTCTTTCAGTCTATGAACACAGAACATATCTTCATTTATTTGCTTTCTTAATTTCTTTTTCATTGGTTCCATTATTAATGTGTACATACATTTTGTATCCTGCTACATTGCTGAATTTGATTAGCAATTCTAGGAATCTTTTGGTACAATTTTTGGGGTCTAATAAGTAAAAGATCATGTCAAGCAAGTAATATTTGGACTCCATCTATTCCTATCAATGTCACTTGTACTTCATTTTCTTGCCTGATTGTTCTGGCCAGTGTTTCAAGGATTATGTTGAACAAAGGTAGTAATAATGGGTATCCTTGTTGTATTCTGATTTTAGAAAGAATGAGTTCAGCTTTCCTCCATATCAGCAGGCTTGATTATGAATGGCTTTTATCATGTTGCAATAAAGTCCTTTTATGCCTATTTTCTGCAGGCTTGTAAAGCATGCATGGTTGCTGGATTTTGTCAAAGGCTTTTTTTCTGCATTTATTGAGATTATTGTGTGATTTTTGTATTTGATTCTGTTTATACAATTAATTATGTTTATTTATTTGCATAGGTTGAACCATCCTTACACCCCTGGGAAACACTGCTTGTAACGATGAATGATCTTATTGATGATTCATTGTACTGTGCTTGCGAGTATCTTGTATTAGATTTCTGCATTTCAGTTCATTTAAGAAACTGACCATTAATTCTTTATTATTGATTCAATCTCTGTCTGGTTTTGGGAACAGGATAATGTTAACTTCTAAGAATTATTTTGGAAGTACTGCTTTTTCAGTTTCACTAAAGGTTTGAGTAACATTGATCTTATCTTTTCCTTGAAGTTCTTAATAGAAGTCAGTTGTGAATCAATCAGGTCCTAGATTTTCTTAGGTGGTAGTGTTCTTATTATTGTTCTAATTTCATTTCTGCTATTGGAGTATTCAGTGTGGTTAAGTTCTCTTGTTTTGCTTTGGTAATTCACATATTTCTAGGAACTTCTCCTTTACTTCTGAGTTCTCCAATTGTTTGCCATATGTGTTTGCGAAGTAGCTGCTAAGCACTTTCTGGATTTGGAAGTGTCCATTGTGATTTCAGTTTTCAATTGTAATTGCATTAAATTGAGTCTTTTATTTCCTTTCTGGGAAAACATGGTTAATATTTTGTGCATTTTTTTTTTATTCTTTCAAAGAGCCAGCTCTTTGATTCATTGTTTTTTCTTTCTTTTTTTTTTTTTTTGTATTGTTTCTCTTACCTCTATTTCATTACTTTGTGCTCTGATCTTTATGTTGTCCTTCTTTGACAGTTTCTGGTTTTGGATTGTTCTTGTTTCTCTAAGACCCTGAGATGGACCTTTGTATTGATTATTTTGGTTCTTTTTATTTTTCTGTTGTGGACATTCAGCACTATAAACTTTCCTCATCGGAAAGCTTTCATTGTTCTATAAGTTCTATGTGTCTTAGGAACTGTCTTATTTCTTCCTTAATTTCCTCTGTGACTCATGGATTATTCAAAGGTGTGTTGTTCAATTTCTACATGTTTTCATCATTTCTGTTGCTACTGATAATTCAGTTTAATTGGACTGTGATGTGATAATATGCATAGTAAAGCTTCAATTCTTTGGCATTTTCTTAGACATGCTTCATTAACTAATATATGGTCTTTTTTAGGAAAGGCCCACATATAGCTGAAAAGTATGTGTACTCTGTTGTCATTGGGTGGCATGCTTAATATAAACGTTATACACACATATATAATATATAGTACTTTTGTTCAAAAGCTTAGTTACACTCTAAATGTTCCTTGATTTTTGGTGTAGTTTCTATTTATTTTAATAGTGATGTATTAAGATCCCCAACTATAACTGCATTGATGTTAACTTATCTTCCATGGCTACTACAGTTTATTTTATGAAACACGCTTCATGATGGTTTGGTGCATATTGTTTGTAATTGTTCTCTCTTCCTGTTAAACAGTTCCACTAGCCAATGTGCAATATCCTTCTTTTCCTCTTTAAATCAGCTTTGGCTTGAAAGCCTAACTTTCAATCATGCATTTTATTCTGTATTTCTGCTTGGAACTTTCCTCTGGACTTTCATTATTTTTCATGCTGAATATCATGTTTTTCATTTCTTTCTTTAGCTCCTCCAGTTCTTCATAGGTGTCTTCACTAGGTTCACTGATAATTTATTTCATTATGATTATTATGTGATTTATTCTCTCTTCTTTAACTTCACCAAGCACCTTGTACAACTACTCTCCTTTCACTGGTGTCCTTTCAAATTTATCTACTGCATAGCTTATGATTTTTTGCCTCCCTCTTGGTCCCTTGTTATAGTTTTGGAGGAGATAGGAGTTTCTGGAGGTACTTTGTTGCTTTGCTCTTTCCTATGTCTGTTGTTTGTTCATTTTTGATGTTCAGGTTTGCATATTCTTTGGCCCAGTGCCCTAGTTTTTGGCACTGAGTTTTATTATTGTCTGTGGTCACTGGGCAATCCAGGTATTGGCACAGAAAGAAAGACAGCTGCCAGCTACCACTACATTACTGTGCCCACAATAGTAGAGTCAGTGACAAAAACACCATTAAATGCCTACGAGACATTGCCAAGCCCTAGGATCTGATCATGAGCAGCCCTTCACCAAAATAAATAGAAGTCTCATTTTAGTGAGGATAATTAACCCACCCTTGTTTACCTATCATAACTGAGAGCACTGATTTCTGTTGGGTGTGGACAGTAGTGCCAGAGTTCAGACAAACCACTGGGCTAAATCCATCTTCTTCATGGCTGCACCCTCTTGTGATCATGGCCATGGATCCCGCTCTAACACAAAACAGGTCCCAGGGTCCTCCTCTTCTGAGCCCTGGCCTTCCAGGGAGTCCTACTTAGCTCTGCCCACTGTAAGCTTATCTCCCAAAGGTGTCTTTCTCACAGTCTCTGTGGAAGGGAATGAATTTGGTCCTGCAGTGAGACCCTTCTCCTGAGTGTTGGTCTCTTCATCAAGGAGATCATTCTCTTGGCCAATTCTGTTGTCCTGTGCTGTGCAGAACCCAGAGACCAGGGCAGGATACTCCATCCTGGGTGCTCACAGATGGTCCCACCAGATTGTAGTATCAGCTGGGGATGTGGTGGCCAGTTGCTTCCATGTGTCTGCTCACAGCTGTTCTGTTCCCTCCTAGAATTGTTTTCATTGTGTGCCATAGGACTTGGCATGGTCTATTTCCATTGTCATTGGATTATAGGAACTTTGTATTTCTTCCCTGATTTCTTCTATGATTCACTGATTATTGGAAAATATATTACTTAAACCCTATTAGTGTAATTTCTGTGATTGGCTGTTGAATTTTGACTCATTGCACTGTGACCTAATAGTATGCAGGGGACTCATTCAATTCTTTTGTATTTAAGTATACCATGTGGTCCAAGATATGATCTATTTTGGGAAAAGTCTCATGTGTTCCTGGGAAAAAATGTGTAATCCATTTATTCAATGGTATGGTTAAGTATAATATTTCTTTGCTGTTTTTTCTTGGATTGATTTGTCTAATTGTGAGACTGAAGTGCCCAAGTCCTGTTAGTATTGTACTGTCCCCCGCATTATTGTATTGCTGTGTCTCGCCTTTTCAGTTCAATATTTTTTTGTTTTATAAAGTTGTCTTCACCTACATTCAGTGTGCAGGCATTTGCAATGATTACCTCTTCCTTAGTCTTTCTTTGTGCAAATACAGAGTGGGCATCTTGCTCTCTTCTGATCATTTTGATTTGCTCTGTGTTGAGTCTGAAATTGAGAACACCACCTCTGCTTTCTCTCAGGCCAGATTAGCATGAAGCACCACTTTCTGCCCTTTTTACCTTGAGCCTGTGACTTCCTTCTGCATGAAACTTCTCTGTTTTAGCCAACATCTGGTTGCATTTGGTTTACTGAGCCAACCCAGCATCTGCAACTTGTGAATGGATGGTTGAGGCTTTTGGCATGGAGAACTATTACCGTAAGGTTCTCCCTGAATCCTGTCATGGTTTTTTCAGTGCTGATTCCTTTGTTCCTTTTTTCCCTATTGCTTAATTACTTTTCCAGTTAGCTGTGTAGTTTTCTTCTGACTCTGGTTTTGTTGGCTTTTCTGTCTCTGTCTAAGATTCTCTTGAGTATTTTCTTCAATGTTGATTTAGGGGTCATTTATTTCTTTATGATTTGTCATGGAACATCAACCTATCCATTTTGCAAGAGACCGAAGTCTAGATTAACAATCTTTAACTGATTAATTAATTTGGCTAATTAGCTTTTTAAGGCTTGAACTTCTAGCCGTCCAGGCATTTAATTTTGTGTTGAAGATCCACTGTATCTCTCCAGTTGGCTTCCTTTATCAGTAACTTGCTATGCTTCTTTATTAGTTTTTACTATATTATCTTTTTGTTGAATTTCTGGAATTTTTTATAGTGTTGTGACATGCAGATGTTCCATTCCAGAAATGAGTATCTGGGGCTTTGTATGCCTCTTATACTTGAGTACTGAATGCTTTCCCTACATGTGGAAAGTACTGCATAAATTTCTTGATGCCTTTCTTGTAATTTTCTAATTTTTTCTGTACTTTTATAATTCTGATATGGATTTGTACTGTCTTCTAGCATTCTTTTGGCCCAGTTTGCACAGTGCCGAGTCATTCTTGGGGTTCACTGAGCTCATCATCCACAGCGGCCACCTTGTCTTGGTTTCTGGTGCCCACTCTTCTCAGATCTGCTGCTCTCACTTTGTGTTGAATTTTTCACATCTTGCCTTTCTTCTTGCTTCCATTTTATGATTTGTAATTCTTTCCTGAATCTGTCATTTTTATCTTGCATAGTTTTGTTTCACTCAGTTGATTTCTTTTTTAAACTCATTGACTGTGTTATTGTAAAAATCTTTTATTTGTTTAATAAAATTCAATGTACGGTCATGGAAATTTGTTCACGGGATTTTTCTTTGAGCTGGTCACACATCTTCACCATTTTGTTTCTGATTACTTTGCCTATGTCGTATTTTTGTGCCTGTGAGGCCAATTTTGGCCGAGTTGATGATGTTTAGAGGCATCCTCCTGGCTTGCTTCCTCACACTTCTGCTGTTTCTGGATGAAGCTGGAGATCCTTAGGATGGAGACACTTTGTCTCTACAGTGGAGACCTCTTTCATTAGAATCTGTTTCTTCTGATTTGTCCTTGTGTTTGGTTATCCTGTGGTGTTTGTGCCCTCTTTAGCCTATACTTCATGACATTTTATGGTCTCCTCAGTGTTCAAACTTGTTCTGATAACTTGATCTCAAAAACCATGCAGAGAGGAGAAAATGAGTCACATTCATGCAATGCTAGGAAGACAACCTTTGTCCCTTACCAACTATGCCACAACTGCCAGTAATAGAGCACTCAGAACAGAGGGGTAAAATTGGCCATAATAATAGAATCAAAGACGAAGAAGATATTAACCTGTCAGAAGAACCAGTGAAAACTACCTCTATGCACCCTTAAGGAAAGAAGAGATCTGTAATAATAATATAGATTCAAAGACAAATGAAACATTGATACACAGTAAATATCTACTAAATGCAACAGCTATACCACCACACCATGAACAATGGAAATAACAGCCTCATGTGTTCACAGATGGGGTTTTGGGGAGAGGTAACTGGGTCCTGGGTGTGTGTTATGGATCACAGGTGTGTGATGCTGGATCAGAGCTCTGATGGAATTACAGTTGGGTGCAGTGTTGGGAGGGGAAGCCTGGGGAGGAGATGGGTCACTGTCATCATGCCCTGGAAGGTGCATATCCCTTCTCCTCCCACCTTGAGGGCTCTCTCCTCCTGTCTGCCATGCCACAGACTGTTTCTCCTCTGCCATGCTGCTCTGCCTGGGAGCCAGCCAACTATGGACTGAAATTTTCACAAAATGTGAGCCAAATAAACCTTTTCTCCTTTAACTTGTGAGCCTTAGGTATCATTCTCAGATACGATAAAGTAGCCATGGCAATAATGGTACTAAAAATGGAAGCATTGGGGAAAGGTACAGATGAATATAGCAAAACTTGAAAAAGAAAGAGAAGATGAAAAGGAGAGAAAAATAAGGCAAAGCATCTAATTAAAGAACAAAGAAAAGCAAATAAGATTAGATAAAAGTCATCTGTGACCAGATTGTCTTGTGACCACACCCAGGGCCACAGCGCCCTCCCAGCTGGCTTGTCATCAATTTGTCTCAGTTTCTCTCAATTCCCAATTTTCCTGTTGTCTGTTCCTTGAGCTGCAGAGTTTGTCTCTTCTCTTCGCTAAATTGTTTTCCAAATATCTTTCTTCCATCCCCTGGAGAGGCTGTGGTATTCTGAGGGCCTTTACTCCACAGATGATATGCTTGTGAATTTTCTTGTCTGCATTAATCATCTGTCTGTCTATCTGTATCTACCAGTGCTTTACTAGAGAAGCAGATGTAAGACAAGGTATACAAATGTATTCACAGTTTCAAGATTGGCTTCTGATGTCCACCACAGTCAGATGTGCAGAAGGCTCCTGCAAGTCAGAGACAGGAATTCAGTCCAAGGCTTGGGGCTCGCTATAGGGTTGGCGCAAGGCCCTCTTAGGAGGTGAAGGGTCATGAGGGCAGGCTGAAAAGCCTTCACTGGAAGCTGAAGGATCTGCACCAGAAGCTGGAGTCTGTGCAAGAGGTTATTGAGAGTCTATGGATACAAGCCGGAGAGTCTGCGCTGGAAGCCGGCAAGGGGAGTCCAAGCTGGAGACAGACTGGAGCTCCAAAGAACAGCAGACCTGGCTTTTCTCATTTCTCCTTTATGCCTGCCAGGGATGAGATGCCTGCCAGGGATGAGCTGCCTGTGGTGGTCTCTGCTACCCATTGCTGAGCTGATTTAGTTAAACTCTTAGCTAAACTGCTCAGTCTAACACAATCTTTAATCTGTCTGTCTATCTATCCATCACCTACCAATTATCTATCTATTCATATATTTTTACACATGTGTATATGTGACATAATTTTATATAATTTAAATGTATGCAATAAAATTTAACAAAATAGACATTACTACCATGGAAAGCATTTTCTATGAAACATTAAAGGCACTGAGACAGCAGTTAAAATTAACACAGAATTTACTGTGTTCCCAGTTTTTATGAATTGCCACAGAATAGTGGTGTTCAGGGCAGGGGACTTGTCCTCTGAGCCAGCCTTCCCTCAACTCTCCTGGTCTTGAGACCTCTGTGATGGAGACTCTGAAATGAGAATTAATTCACATTTCTTGACATTGGCCTGTCTTTGTATTTTTATTCCAAAGAGTTAGCAAAAGGCCAACTAGATTCTTTCTTCCCTAAGTGAAAGATTTTCACCCCAATTATATGAAGGATTAATATGAAGGAAAGTGTGGAAAATAATGTCTGAAGGACCCATGGATTTGAGACTGTAACTTCACAAATATTATATTTTCCATGTTGCTTCCAATATTTTTAGGGTAATATGGCATGGATACAGATTATTACTTTGAAGACCTGTCAGATCAATGTCTTTCCTAAATTTGATGTCTTTTGGTCTATATTTTTGCATATGCATTACATTTTTATGTCACCAAAGTCAATATTGGTGGTGTTAGCTGATATTAAAAATTGCAATTTGTTTCACATTCTATAAAGCCCTCTTAATAATGTTTCTTTTTCCCCACATACCCTTATTCCACTATTTTCAAGGCCTATCAGTTTAAGAGCATATAACTCTAGTTTGTTAATTTTATCTGCAGGATGTTACTTGATCAACAGTGAGGTACAGTCTGTTATGAGCATAAGTAGCAATATCTTCATGCTGAGGTACAGCACAACATTTCTAATTTCTCAATACCCTCCAAATGATGCACCGACATGGCTGATCTGTGAGTCTTGGCTTGCATGTTTATTTTTCCAAAGACAGATGCATTCCTCCAGTAACAGTGCTGAGAAGCCTCAGGGGGCCCCATGTTTGATCAAACTAGTGTCCAAGACTTGCATGGCAATGACTGATGCCTCTTGGTGTCACAGAGCCTGGGGAGGAGCCGAGGACCAGGCAGCATCGGGAGCTCCTCATCACGAATGCTTTGGCTCTACCATTTCTAGAAGCTATGTACTTGAGCAGTTACTAACAGCACAATTAAACCCGACAAAGAAAAATGGGCACTATTTCCAGTACAGAAGCCGGCCCTGTGACCATCTACCTTCTGAGAATGTGGGGGCCCTTTGGCATTCTCCATATTATCCTCCTCCCTCTCTTCTCTGTCATGTCCATGGTGGTATTGGAGGGAGGTGACAACACTATGGTAAGAAGTAGCTGGCAAGGAATTTGGAGGGCAGAGGTCCCCTGTCTCCAGGCACAACTCACGTTATAGGCTCTGCATGTTGACACACTCCTGAGTGGTGGGCAGGAAGCCCATAAATGTAATGAATTACATAGCATGCATTTTCCTTCACAAGAATTAGTGTTTATCGACCAGTTTCTAAAGCAAAACAGAAATACAAGTTTTAGAATATAAGGTGAGGAAAATGCTGACACAACAGTCCTTGTCCCTTAGAATGATTCTATTTGCTTTTATCATGATGTTGAAAGTGAACATGAAGTTGAAAAGCTGAAATGTAGTAAATGAGTTTTCATCTGACACTGCCCAAAATGTGGTAACCTCCAGGGATACAGTAGCATGGACTTGATGGCCTTGAATAGAGGCCAGGTGCTGAACAGAAGGCAACACCTCTCGGAACTTATTTACAGGGCCCACGTTTCCTGGGAGGACTTGGGACAAAGAGGTCACAGAAGAGGGGAAGCTGAAGGCCTCTGGCCATGAGGCTGTAGGGGAACATGGCCTTATAGGTGTGATGAGAGAGGTCCTGGGACTTCAGGTGCATCAGGAAGATGGACACAAGGCAGGGCCCTGTGCAGGCCCACAAGTAAATCTTCCGGCAAGGGTGCACACCGTGCAATTCTGTCTACCATAACAATTTGGCACTACTGAGTTACATGATGTTACATTTGGGTTTTAACGCAAACTGCTGAACTCCAGGGTACCCAATAAGGCATGAGGACTCACCGCTGGAGTCTTGCTCTCCTCATGGAGCATATGAGGGGCATCTGAGGGGCTGGCCTGGGCCACCACATGGTTTGACACCTGTCCCTCCACACTGCCTTCCATCCCCACCCTCAGGGCAGCAGCCTCTGCCCCCAGCACTCTGCCTCTGGCTGACCTGCCATTCTTTCTCCTGCTACTTTAATCAAAGTCTTTAAACAAGCAGGGGAGGCATGGTAGTGGTCAACTTGAACACATTCTTTCTTTTACTGAATTCATTTATGTGCCTGTTCATTCTCTGTCTGCTCACATGCACTGTGCATTCACTTTATGTATTCACACACAGGAAAATTCCTACAACAGAACGGGATAGATTCAGTATGTTGGTCCCTAGACCACCCGGGACAGAAGAACAAGGATGTTTTGGTCATTGAGGAGATGAATCACCACCATGTGATGACCTATGTGTTCGGAGCATTGTGGGCAGATGACAGGGGTGAAGTCAGAGCAGGGCCTGAGAGTGGTCCAGGCACCCCATGAGGGAGGCGAGAAGGAGCAGGGAGCACTCTGGACCCTGGATCAGGCTTCACATTCCTGGAGCAGCCTCCCCGAGCTCTACAGAGTCACGTGGTGCTGAATGAAGCCCCCTCTGTTCACTCTGCAACCAGAGGCAACCTGCAGGAGGAAGGGAGCTGGCTGGCAAGGGGAGCATGTGCTGGGCACATCAGGGCTTCTGCCTGTGGGGTACACCAGCCTCTTGTTTACCTTCCCAGCCTACACTGTGATATAGCTGGACATCACCCAGGGGCCAGAGCCACTGCCAGGGAGCTGCTAGGTCCCTGACTCAATTGCCATATTTGGGGGCTGGAACTGAATGGAATGGCCCTTGAGAGTGTGCTCTGGTGTCACTTCTTGCCAGTACTCCATCTGCCTACTCTTCTGCTACTGCTCAAGTTGATATGCTCCCAGGAACACTGAGGTCCTGGTGAAGCCTGGCTGCTTACAGATCACTCGGGATTTCCTTTTCCATATCACTGGTTTGGTTGGGTACAGAGCTGTGTGCACACCGGGGCTATAAGACTGGGGATAATATGGGTGCACTCGATCTGAACTGCACCTTCTTCCTCCAGGTGAGCTGGCCGGGAGCCCCCAGACAACCCCAGAAGACCTCCCAACCTCTGTCCAGACAGTGCCTGGAACTCCAAGTGAAGACACCTTCCTTCCTGTGCTTAAACTCAGAAGCTGAGCTCAAGGCCTGCGCAGATATTTGTCTCATGTTTGGGGTGTGTAGTGGGCCATATGGAGAGCCTGGTGCCTTTGGAATTAGAACCCAGTGTGTTCCCTGCTGCCTTGTAAATGTGAAGGGACTCACTTGTACCTGGGGAAGCTGGGGATAAGAGACCTCCACCTCCCCTGCCTGGACCAAAGGGCTGTGAGACCTCTAGTGAGACCCTTGACTCTCTGAGCCCCTCAGGGTGAGTTGCAGGGATTACAGTGGCTGAGGACTCTTCCAGCAATAAACAACATGGTTCAGAATTCGGGTCGCTCCTGGCTGCTCACGGCAGTGAAGGAGCCCAGAGTGTAGACACACTGTGAGATCCCATGGAAGCACACCCGAGACTGCTCCAGCTGCAGCGCGAGGTCTCCGTCTGGCGTCTGCATGACATCCTCGTCTTCTGGTAACCCTGGGCTCCAGCCTTCCTCACTTACCTCTGCACTGAGACTTACTCATAAAAGAGCTCCTGTGCCCTGGATTTCCTTCCAGGTTTCTCACGGCACAAGAATGCTGCCCGGCCTCACGTGGTAGAGTGAGTTTCTTTTCGAAAATCTTTACAATTTGAAGGGGACTTGACTCAAGATAAAGGAAGAATTAACAGGTGGGTGAATTAGGGGAATACTCTATGTGTGATATTTTCATTTTCTTTGTTTAAGTGAAATATGAACAGAATGCAGGGCGACCCCCAGTTTTTATCCTAGCATTAATTCTTTCGCAGCCCTGGCCCCAGAGCTAATGAAGGGGCGGGGCAGGATCTACCAAGGGCAGACAGGTGTCTGGGCCTGTCCTGCGGAGTGGGAAGCGCTGGGTAAAGCTGTCAGCATCTAATGGTGAGGCTCAACCTTGGAGAGAAGCAAGGCCCACAGAGGACAAGTGGATCCCCAGATGTAAGAGGTAAGTTGCAGGGGCCATGCCTCCTAGGAAGGGGGGGGTCTAGAGGTGTCTAGAGGCAGGCGTGCCTGGGTGTTCCCCAGTTTGGAAGGAGCAAAACTCATCGCACTGTCAGCATCAGTGTGGGCTTGGCCCTCCCCCTGCAAGGTATGAGCTGGGCTTGAGACTGTAGTGAAACCTCTGACTTCCCTCCTGCCAAATATCACTTTGAACTGTTGTTCCACAGGCACATGAGGCAGCCATCTACTTGAGCAAACCCCCACCAGCTGTGCGGAATGATCATACCCCTCCCCAGGTTGGGGGCTGGCTGGGGACGGGTAATCATTGAGTGTCCAACCCCCCAGCTCCTCAGAGCTGTGGTGAGCACACTGCAAATCCAGGACACAGGTCCTCCGGGCAGGTGGGTATGTTCTTTTGTCTTCCTCTCCTGTGGCTTGGGAGAGAAACAAGGAATGTATTGGAGAGCTTGCAAGTGGAAAAGATCATAATTTATCTGCCAGCACTGACTATAATTGTCCCTTTGGGGAAATCTCCTTTGTCACAGATGCAGTGCAAAATAATCCAACAGAGCAGTCAGGAGAGAACTGCCTGATCCAGAATTAAATCAAGGGCTTGAGTTTTCACAAGGGTCACACTGCATCCATGAGGCCCTGGAGCACCACCAGGGCCCTTTCCTGGTGGGTTTTGGTCCTGCCCATTGGTATTATCTCTGCAAGGAATTCCTCCCCTTTCCAAACACACGCTTGCCTCTGAAGTCCTGTGAGGACGACTCAGACCATTCCACTGTCGGTCAGTGATTGGACCAAACAGAAAACTCTGGGGCCCGTCTAGGTGGAAGCAGAGGGCTGCAGCTGGCTGTGACTCCATTTGTATGGCTGATGTTGCCATGTTGCTTCACCATCTTCAGTCATCTAGAAGGAACAAAATGGGAAGATATGAATAGTGACCAAAACAGTGAGAGGTGCAGGGGTGTGGCAGTAGGCATACTCTACCCCTACCCCTTCAAAGCACAGAGAGACAGAGAAAAGCACACAGACAGGTCCCTGGGGGACAGAGGCTTGAGCCAGGAGGTGAGTAAGCCTGGCTACAGATTCCAGAGCCATCCTGGCACCTGCAGTTGGTTTTGTCCAGCCATACCTTGCCCAACTACTGTACATCCTACTTCGACTTCTGAGACAATTGCCTGTGTCTTTCCAATAGATCTTTGTTCCTTCAACTACTTCTAGTGCATTTCTTTTACTTGTATTTAAAAATTTGGGATCACGTCTTTCATAATACTGTCTCCTTTTTCTTTTCTTCTCTTCTTCTCCCAAGTTGGACCTGTGTAAGAGGACCTCCTGACCTCTATCTTCCTGCCCACCTTGTGTTTATATTCCATATTTGTTTCATTTATTCAAAATTCTCTTCCACTTCAGTGACTTCCATTGCCCCTTCATCTACTGTGACAGGTGCAAGAGTGGACTGGATAAAGATTCTGAGGACAGAATGGGGCAGGAGACCACCTGAAGGATGAAAGAGTGGCGAGGGTCTCCCCTTCTGGTGGAGTAGACACTGAAGAGCTCTTTTCTGAACAATGCTGATTATTATTATTATTACTATTATTATTATTATTTTGGCAGAACCGGGGATTGAACTCAGGCCCTTGCACTTGCCAGGGAAGCACTTATTACTGAGCCATCTCCCTGGCCCAATAATTAAAATGATCTTTAAATCCATAACAAAAGCGAAAAGTCTCTAAAGAAGGTAACAATACAACAAACCACACCCTCCACAACAAGCAGCCTGGCGTCGCGGGCCTCAGTGGTGTGAGCAGTGCTGGCAGCCGGAAGCTGAAGCCAGAGTTCCCAGAGGCACGGGGATCCGGGCAACTAGGGCCAGTTCTTTCTGCGTGCTGCTGTCACATGGGGAACAAACGCTACTCAGTGCAGAGCAGAGAGAAAAATCTCTTTTGATCAGCTATTATCATAAGCCAGCCTTCAGGCAGGCTTGTGGCCCCGAACACACACCCACTCACAGATAACCTCAAGCTGGCAAATTAATGAGAAGCAGCCCTGGGTGCACTGTGACAGAAGCCCCAGGGATGAGCCCAGTCCCCTTTGGAGGTGCCATCTTTAATTCAAGGCTCACAGAATTATCAAAGAAAATTCCCCAAAACAGAATCTAGAAGTCAAAAACCACAAGTAGTAACTGAAGAAAGGAACCATGAGCTAAGGCCAGCGGAAACAGCAGTGAGCAGATCCAACATCAGGCATCGGATTGGTATATAGGTCTTGCTCTATCTTGGTCTTAACCATCCAGCAGAAAAGTATAAAAAGAAGTATATAACATGGGGCCATAATAATAAGTTGAGCTGTAAATGGCTACAGTTAGCAACTTCTTCAGATAGCTCACTGTTATTGTGGAATGCTGGACTGTGTTGAATTGTGTCACCGAGTTCAGGCACCTAAATTGGTTTAATGACAATGGAGTGCCCATCTTTGACAGGTCTAGACAAAAAAGTGGCATAGAAAGGGAGAATCATGATGTGTGTGTATAAACAGTACAGTTAGGATAAGTATACCATGCTTCTGCATAGTTCTATGCAAGATTTGCACTAATAGTGGTTGGACAAGATATTATGTTGGCTTCTAGTACTATGGACAACCACTAGGAAAATAACAAGGTAGAAAGTATTAATTATTGAATCTGTGATATAATTCAGGTCTAAAAAATAAGATAAGTAAACAGCTACACTCTCTTAATTTACTGATAAGAGACATCTGCTATAATAATGCTTGTAAGTATAATATAATGTATGCAACTTGTACAATACCAAAACATTATGAAAACAGTTTGTAATGTATTAATTTATCAAAAAAATATAATTAATTATATGTAAAAAATAAAAAAGATGTGCGATGTGACACACGCATGCTCAACGTGCTTCAGGAAAGCACAAGTTGGAAAACAGAAGCACAAAGCAAGAGAGAACAGAATAACTGCACAGAAAAGAAACAGAGCACTGAGAAATCCCACACATGCATGTAGGATATGATTAAAATTAAGAACTTATTGGATGGAATCAATAGATTAGGTAAATGTGAAGGGAAAACACTAACATGGGAGAGATTCAGAGTTAGCCAAATAGAACAGAACAGAGCCACAGTGTTGCTGAACAGGAGACAGTGTGGAGGAGAGACCAGAGTGGGGCATCCAGTCATAGCAGAAAGGGAAACAGCACCATCGTGGATGGGGCCAAAAATCTCTAGACCATATGAGGCCTAAAGAGGCAAAAGCGTATCAGGAAAGAAGGTGAACAAAAGTTGTTTTCATATACAGAAAACTGGGAAGCAGTAACCTGAACAGAAGCACAGAGATCTAAGCTGCCCGACTGTCCAGAAATGGGCTTGGGATGCTCTGGCTTACTCTGTGATGGGTAGAAGCTCCAGGCATTCAGTAGAAACTGCACTTGGGCCTTAGAACTTGGACACTGTTCCATGTGAGTGGCTTGCAATGCGGTCCCCCGGTGTCGAACAGGAGGGGCCCAGCACACGCCACCAGGTGCTCTGCTGCCGCCTGTGGTGTTCAGCAGGTGACGCGCCCTCTGCATTTGCAACTCAGGAGATGTTCACCCATGAAGGCCACCGCCAGCTGGGTCGCCTCTATAGAACTAGTTGGGTCTGAAACTAAAACAGTCACACCAAAACTATGGAAATGCTGTATTTGACCAGGACTTACCTGGCAGTATGGTAGCTTCCTAAGGTTCAGTCTACTAAAATGGAAACACACAGGCAATATTGACTGTGAGCAGGAGGCAGGCCAGGGGCCCACCATGTCCAGTGTCTCTTCCTTCAGAGGGAAGAGGTGAGGGCGTGAAGTCAGCCTTTGTCCTGCTGTGATGTTTTTCATCAAGGGACAAAATAGAGCTGGTGACCAACTTAAAGTTTTTTAAAAAATTTTGCATTTTAAAAAGTAATATACACAAGTAACTGGCTCTTGAACCAATGGCAAAAATATTCTAAAATATGCTCAACATATCCCAAATCCAACAAAACAGAGGAAAATGGTAGATGGTAAGGTAGAGAAGGTGGATTCATAAGAGAGTGGAAATGAACCTGAACATACTACAAATGATATATAAATAGTCTAAGTGATCTTTAAAAGAGAATAATGGTCAGACTAGGTTAAAAATCATCTGCTTCTCAACCACATAAGGAGAAGCAGAGCCAGTGCTGTACCTAGAGATGAAATTAAGTGGATGAAAAATGATTATCAAGAAACACTCTAAGAGAGCGCCGGCCTGATAGCTCAGTGGACTGAAGTGCCTGCTTAGGCAGAGCACAGTGGCCAGGGCTCGATCCCAGATGTGCTGTGCTGGCCCCACCTCTGGGACACACTGAGACAGCAATTGAAACTGGGTGTGGTGACAGGCTCTTGCAAGCCCAGCACTTGGAAGGCTAAAAACAGGAAGATCACTACTAGTCCAATGTTTGTAGTGAGACCCTGTAGAGCCTGTCCTAATTACAGAGAAAGGAAGGAAGGAAGGAAGGAAGGAAGAGGAAGGAAGGAGGGAAAGAAAGAAGAAAGAAAGAAAGAAAGAAAGAAAGAAAGAAAGAAAGAAAGAAAGAAAGAAAGAAAGAAAGCAAGCATTATACTGGCCAGCAAGATAACTCAGTGGACGAAGGGCCTGCTTAGACAAGTGCTAGGGCCTGGGATTTCTCTCTGGCCCCACATATGTTTCCAGTCCCTCCCCTAGGTGCGCTGAGCTGGCCACTGAGTCTGGGCATGGTGATACATGCCTGTAATCCCAGTACTGGAGAGGCTGAAAATGGGAGGTTGGAGATGCATAGTGAGACCCTGAAAAAGAGAGAGAGAGAGGGAGGAAGAGAGGGAGAGAGTGTATGTGAGAGAGAGGGGGAGAGAGGGGGGAAGGAGAGAGAGAGGGAGAGAGAGAGAGAATACTGCAATCACTAAATAAAGCTAAGATGGTCATAGGGACAGCAGATAAAGCAGAAGCAAAATAAAGGTCAGCTAAACAATGAAATATATAAGCTCATAAGATGCAGTAGGCCCTATTAAGTTGTGTGGTCTCTGCGTGGGACCTCACTCATAGACACACAAATAGGTATGTGCTTTTCAGGGCTGGTGACAGCGATCACTGGTGATTTTGTAGCTCCCAAGGGAGATTTTATGTTCTCTTAATCAGTGTGATAGTTGTGAAAAAATGTTAAAAAACACTCCATCAGCCTAAGAAAATTGTCAGCCATCTTTCATGTCTTAAAGATGATTTAAAAAAATTCTTAAGTGGATGTTGGATTCTATAGAGCTACAGCAATGATTGTATTATTTTTCTCTTTTAATCTGTTAATGCAATAAGTTATGTTTCAAGTGCATTTATAATTGCTCCTTGAAGCAATTTTGTCTTGACTGCTTTAAAATGTTAAGATAGTTCTAACATCTCTTGTATGATGGTGTTGTCATCGATCTATTGTCTCTTTAAATTCAGTTTTAAATATTTGTGAATCTCAGCATGATGAATGCCTTTCTGTTGAGCCTGTGCATGATGGGCTTTACATCGTGAAATCTTGTTCAAACTTCTGTTTATCTGCGTTTCCTCTGATGCTCCTATTGTGGGAGGGGTGGGCACTGTCTGGTTGTGGGAGAGGCTCAGGTTTCCCTGGTCTCTGTTGACCTAGAGTCCCGGGGTTCTACAGACTCCTTGGCCATGTGGGCTGGGGCTCTGTGGCCACTCAGTCTCCCAGGATGCTTCTGGCTTGAGTGGCAGCAGTGCCACTGGCTGCTCTCCACAAGGTTCACATGGGACAGTCCAGAATTGAGCTGAGCTGGTCAGAAAACAGGAGCAACAAGCCAGAGTGAGTGTGCTGTTGCCTTCAATGTCTTTGTAGTGAAAGACTCTGAACCAAGAGTGTTGACCCTCCTAGCTCTAAACCAAGACAGGCCAAGCAGAAGTGCTAACTGGAATTCTTCAGATGACATGGAAGGTCACTGGATGGTGATGCAGATCCACACAGAAATACAGAGAATCCCTAAAAGCAGTGGTTATGAAAAGCAAGATAGCTATGCATGTGTTTAAAATCTTTTCTACTCCTATTTGTTTTTAAAAGACAACCACATAAAGCAATAATTATAACACTGTGCTGATGGCCTTATGATGTATGAAGTATTAATTTACATGACAATGTGGTACAAAGGGCGAGGGGGAACAGTGATACTGGAGCAAAGACCTGCACATTACTGAAATTAAATTAGTATTCAAGATTGTTAAGATGTTAAGTCTAATCACTAGGTCAACCACTGGAAATAATAGAAACAATCAGGAAATAAACAACAAAGGGATTAAAAAGGTATATTAGAAACCACTTAACACAAGAGGCAAGTAAAAGTGCAAGAGAAGGGAAACAGACATAGAGAAATCACACAGCAGAGTGGGGAACACAGACCTCCAACTACTGGAAATTACTTTATATATAAGTCAGTCAAGTGCTCTAATCAACAGAGTTTAGGAGAACCAGCTTACAGAAATATGCAATTCAGCCACATGGTGTCAAAAGAGACAACCGAGCATAAAGATGCAAGTGACCTGGGTAGAGAGGAAGGGAAAAGGATAAGGCTTGGTTTCAGACAGTAAAAGAAGCTGGAGCGGCCAAAAGAAGATCAGATTAAGGAGATCTGAAGGAAAAATAAATACTGGATTATTTTAAATAGCTGCAATTCCAGCCATTAAGGAAGACATAATGCTTGTAAGTGCTGCCCAATGACAGAGTCTCAAAACATGTAACAGAATCAGACCTGACAGAATTGAAATGGCAAGTGGACATTTCAACACATGAGCTGAAGAATTCAGCACACTGTTTTCAGTAATGGATGGAATGGCAGAATGGAAGACCAATAGAAGACAAGTAGAAATGGAAGGCTTTAGCAGATTTGTGTGCAAACAACACCCAGGGAGTGTCTGCAGATGACTCCTATCAACATCTGTGGGAAGCAGGTACTGCTCGAGTAGTACAGAGCAGACTTTCTTTCTTTCTTTCTTTCTTTCTTTCTTTCTTTCTTTCTTTCTTTCTTTCTTTCTTTCTTTCTTTCTTTCTTTCTTCAGTTATTATTATTATTTTTTTGGTACTGGGGATCAAACTCAGGACCTTACACTAGTCAGGAAGGTGCTTATGCCACTGAGCTATTTCCCCAGCAAGAGCAGACATTCTTTCCAGGTTGTACGGTAAGCCTCAATAAATTTTAAAAGATTGAAATAAGGCAAAGACTGCTCTGGCAACAATGGAGTTAAAATAGAAATCAAGTCCAAAAGAGAATGTGAGAAATTCACAAATATGTGAAAACTGAGCCAATGGCTTTGTGACCTGTGGGTCACAACATCATGAGAAAAATTAGAAAATGAAAAAAGAACCTCAGCATGCTGATGTATACAGGATGTAGCTAAATCTGGGACTAGAAGAAAATTTGTAACTGTAATTCCTGTTTTTGCAGAGAAGATAAAAGATTGAATTCATAGCCCAAATTTCCACTGTGAGAAAGTAGAAATGAAAAATCTAAACTCAATGCAAGGAAATAACTAAAAATGATAGTTAATCAACTTAGAGGACAGTGGCAAATTGAAACTAGATGAACCAACCACTGATCTCTGACACAACCTGCAGCACTCAGCAATATTTAGCCACACTGTCAAAGAAAAAGCAAACAGATTAAAATGAATAAAATTGAGAATAAAGAGAGTCAAATCATTGCCAACCTGAAATAAAAAGGATAATGAGAAATTCCAAGAAGATTGTAGGTCAAAGAATAATTAACAGGAGACATGGACAATTCTGAGTAATACACAAATCCCCAAAGCTGAGTAAAGCAGAAAACTGATGCTTAAAGAGGCCTGAGATAAGTAAGGAGATGAAATCAATAGTGAAAAGTCTGACATGCAGCGTGATGACTGTGGTTAGTAGTGTACTGTGTTCCAGAAATTAAGTAAGAAGCTAGGTTTTGGTCTGCCCCTCGTGGTTGTGCTACTGCATCTGGCATAGTGCACATCTCGCTCTATGTGCAAATCAGGACACTATGTGGGCCTTAAACATACGCAATGGAGAAGGGGTGGAAAACTTGCGATAAGAAAGGGTCATGGCCAAATGGCTTCACTGGTGAGTTCTGCTGAACACTTACGAGAACTAGTGCTCACACTTTCTCCCAATAAATAGAAGGGTGTGAAGCACTTCCTACCTGATGTTGTGGACCAGTGTTGATCTGGTAGTAATTAAAAAAATGAAGAAAATTATAGGCCAGATTTCCTTATGAATTTAGATGGTTTGAACTACAATTTGGATGTGGTTAGAGTGTATTCTTCAGTGGCTTCATGAGCTGAAGTTTGATCCTCATTGTGGGTTATTAATTCAACTATGGAGTCTAAACAGGAGACCTGTACACAGGCGATTAATAGGAAACAGTCATCCAGGTGGGTCTCTATAGTGAATTGCTTATAGCATTATTATATATTACATATGTTAATTACATATGCTATTTGTAATGCATATTAACTGTTTATATGCAGTATGATTACATATATTGCATTAGTACAGCTTTATATTATTTGATTGCATATACCTATATAATTATCTTAAAAGATTGTATGTACATAACATACGTTGTGGAAATATTGCTGTTGGCAGTATAAAACATCATAATCACTTTGGAAAACAGTTTTAGACTTTCTGAAAATGTTAACCATATAGTTATCATATGATCCATCAGTTCTACTGCTAGGCACATTTCCAGGTGAATAAAACACATCTGTACACCAAAATTTGTACATGAACATTCAGAGCAGCATTACTCATCGTTACAGCCAAGAAAGAAAGAGAACGAGCCAGGGTGTAGCAGCTGGCGCGCTGGTGACACTCATCAGCCACAAGGAGAATGATGCACTAGGAAAGCCTGAAGGTGGGTGAACCTTGAAACAATATGCTGCTGAAGGAGCCAGATGCAAAGCCTGCATGTTATGTAATTTCACTTATGCAGAATGTTCAGAATAAGCAGAAGGGGGTAAAAATAGGTTTGTGTTTGACAAGACTAAGAGGGAGAATGGAGAGTGACTGCTAATTAGGGAGCTTCTTTTTAAGGTGATGAAAGTGCTCTAAGATTAAGCTTTGTTGATGTGAATGTACAGAAAGCCACTGAACAGTACACTTTAAATTGACTATTCTCATTGTGCATGATATATATTAATAAAATTTTAGAGAGAGATTATGAGCCTTTGTGTGTATCATATTCAGAAATAAAGTTCATAAAGAGAAACGTACACATATGGTCAATTGATTTTCAATGAAGGTACCAGTAATTCAATGGAAAAAGAATAATGATGTATTTCAACCAATGGTGCCTGAACAATAGGGCATCAGTATTCAAAAATGAGGCTCGCTCCTGACCTTGCGCCATACATAAAAGTTTGCCTTGCATTGGATCACAGATTTAAGTGCAAAATCAAAAGCATAAGAGTTATTACGTAGAATAGGAGAATCATTTTCAACTGTGGTTAGGCCACATTTTCTAGGAGTCATAAGTCACAAAGCATAAGCAAAAATTATCAGTAAATTTGCCTTCATCAAAATTAAAAACTGCTCCTCACAAAAGACTATGGAAAATTGGAAAGATACATCACAGATTGATAGAAAATGCTCAGAGCACACAGCTTATGAAATTATGTATACCGAATATATAACTTTAACAACTTTAAAAAGGCAGTGAAAAATATACCAATATTTGTAGACAGTGTACTGCATAAAGGGTATGGGTACGGAACTACATGAGTCATTAGAGAAAAGCAAATTGATTCCACAAAAAAAAAAAAAAAAAAAAAAAGCCACAATATGCTTGCTACAGAGACGAACAATGGGAAAAAATGCCAATACATGTCAAGAATGTCAAGTAAACAGAACTTTGACGTCCTACTGATAGGAAGTAAAGTGGTAGAAAGCCTTTTGAAAATCACCTGGCAGAATTTATAAAAATAAAGTTAAATACATAAAATCCAGTGATCTCTTTTCAAATTATTTATCCAGGAAAAGTTAAAACTCATATCCACACTGGTTGGCTTATCATTTTATGGCACCTTTGTTTCTGGAAAAAATACCAAATTTGCATCAATTGGAAAGAGATAAATTAGCCTCCGCATATCCATACAATAGAACCCTGCTCAGCAATGCAGCACAAAAGATCTCCAAAGTCATTTGCTGATCAAATGAGGCCAGACTCACCGTGCTACACCCTGCACACTTCAGCGGTGTGACATGCTGGGGCAGACTTAAGGGAGGTCTGGTTGAGACTGGCGGGAATCGGAGTTTGTTGTCCAGTACCTGCAAAAGCTCTCTGGGTGATTGCAATTTTACAAACGTCTCACTTTGGTTATGCTTATGTACCAATATGTTTTGGCTGAGATCCATCAAGTCACATACCTGAAAGACGTGACTTTTAGTGGATGCATAGCATACCTCAAAAAATTTGACTTTAACAAATTGGTTCTTGACTATCCAGTGCATAGGCAAAACATCAATTCCAGCTGGGTTGTAGATATGAATAAAAGCAAGTCTTAAGAAAATAATGTAAGATAGCATTTCATAGCTTTGGGGGACTCAGAGGATTTTAAATTGGACGTACATAGCCATGTATACAGACACAAGTAGAGACACACCAACTGGCATTCAAACACACACACACATATATATATATATATATATATATATATATCCCTAACTATAAAATAAAGAGGTAAGTGTGATGACATTGAGGTTAAAATCTTTTGCCTATCAAAAGATATCAAGAGAGTGATTAAACAACCCACAGTGTAAGAAGACTTTTGAGCAGCTTGCAGATGAAAATACATACATGCACGAAGGGTTTCAATGAAAAAACAAAGCAGAAAAAATAAAATCAGAAAAATATCAGAATAGGTACCTACCTGACAAATCTAGTCAGGCGGCAGATAAATACACAATGATGTTCAGCGATATTATTTAATATGGAAATGTGTGTGTAAACCGCTGAAATTTAGCACTTCTATCATATCAGCTAAAGCCAAAAAGGCCCACTGCTGAGGGCATGGAGTGGCTAAATTCACACGCTGAGAAGAGGACATAAACCACCACAACTGCTACAGAAAACTGATTGCATGTATAAACTGAGTGGATAATTTCCCTCCCAGATACCATATATATATATATATATATATATGAAAACTGTGTCTATCAATTTCACTTGGAATGGTGCTAAGCTAATAAAAGCTTCAAGAGTAGAATTTAAAAAATCAAGTAAGATATTATCGACATAAACAAGCTACTGCTAAAGCACAATGTGGGTGTACCCCACAAGCTGAGTGAGGTCAGTCATGAAAAGTGATTCTCAAGAGACCCAGCATAATCAGTCCAACCTTGATCAAAAGGGAAAAACTGAAGATGTCATAATAACAAATTAAAAAAAAAAACTACTACAAAATTTCCCCCACCCCATCACTGGAGTGTTTCTAAGTTTTGAGTGCCCCTCCTTACTCTGAAAACTGCTGGTAGGCCTAGCTCCTCTCCCCTCTCCACTGTCACTGGAGTTCCTCTGAGTCCCAGCTGTCCATCTTCACCTGGAAGAGTATCGGGGGAAGCCTGGCAGGGCTTTTCTGGCTTGACCCCTCACCCTTGCTGTAGTTTGGCTGAGTGCCAGCTGTTCACTCTCACCTGGAAGACTAAAAAAGGCACTGGTGAGCCTTGCTCTTACCTCTTCACTCTTCACTGGAGCTTGGCTGAGCCCTGGCCACCATTATCACCCAGAAAGATTGCCACAGGGACCAGAAACCAGGTCCCTGGAAGACTGTCATAGTGACTTCTTGGTGAACCTTACCCTGTGCCAACACACATTTGAGAGAGCGTTGCAGAATTTCGCCTGCATTTATCACCATTGAATCCTTCTTGAGCTGCAGCTTGCTCATCTCCTGCTGAAGTGCAAGCTACACTGAACTCCACAAAGTGGGAGTTCAGTGAGCCTTCCTTTCCCTCCCACTTCCCTGAGAGCCTTCTTCGCCTGCACCCTGCCCTCCTAACATTTCTAGAGTCAAGGAGAACACTGGGAGCTTCCAAAATGACAAAAGGAAGCAACAGAAGGCAATCTCAGATGTCTAGCTCACCCAAAACAAGTCCAGGAGACAAGAAGAGCTTGGAAGTCACACACTTGAAATTTCTAAGATGATAGCAACTGAAGTAAAGGAACAACTCCATTAAGCTAGGGAGGAAATCAGATCAGAAATAATCTCTGAGGTAAAAAAAAAAAAGAAATGACAGCAATCATGAAAAAATTGCTCAACACATCTAAGGAAGACATAGATAAAAATAGAAGGGAATAGGAAAATGATGGAAACATTGAATAAACAGTATAGGAAAGAACTAGAATGCATGAAACAGATTCAAACAGATATCCAGAACATTAGAATTCCATGGAAAGCTGGTAAAACTGCTTGAATGAAACAGAAGATAAAATTTCAGACCTTGAAGATGGCATTGCACCTAGTGAACATGAAAGAAAAGATCTCTTAAAAATAACAAGGAGGGCCTAGATAGCAAAGCAAACTAAAGCACCTGCTTAGGCAAGCTTAGGCAAGTACAGGGACTGTAGTTCAATCTCTGGCAGCACGTGTTGCACCAGCCTTGTCCCTAGGGTGGACTGATCTTGCAATAGAGTCTGCGCATAGTGGTGTATATCTATAATCCCGGCAATGGGGAGAGCAAAAACAGGAGGATCAGTATAAGTCCAAGCTGTGCAATGAGACCCTGTATCTACCAGTTATATTTAAAAAGAACATGGAACCAGGAAATAGCAACACAACAGCTATAAGATGACGCAAAGAAAAATAATATAAGACTAATATGTATCAATGAAATAGCTGGAGCTAACGCAAAAGACAAACAGATTGTCTGCAGATGTGATGGCAGTAAGTTTCCCAAGAAAAGACTCTGACATGTAGTTAAATGAGGCCTACAGAACTCCAGCTAGTCATAATCAAAGTAAATCTTGACTCAGGCACATAATAATCAAGATCCCAGAAACTGAGTAAAAGAACAGAATATGAAGATCCGTTAGACTGAAGAAACAGATCACCTATAATGGAAGGTGCATAGAATCACTGCAGAATCTCAACACAGACCATCAAGTCAAGGATAGTTTAGAGTGAGACATTTCGGGTCGTGAAAGAAAACAACTTCCAACCCAGACTGATGTTCCTTGCAACACTGTCTATCAAATTTAATGGACAGATAAGATACTTCCATGACAAAGAACATCAAAGGTTGGAAGCAGTACTTCAAGTGACAGGAGCCCAGAAAATTTCAGAGGTAGGTAGCTATTCTGGTTGCTGACAATGTCAACTTCAAACCAATTGTGACTGAAAGAGACAAAGAAGATGACTACATACCTGTTAGGAGAAAACTAAAGGAGGAAGAGAGAACAATGATAAATATGTATGCATCCAACTGTATAAGACAAATTTTAACAGACATAAAAAAAATCAAATGAGCAATAACATAATTGTGCTGGGGGACTTGAACTCCCCCATTGACACAAAGAGATAGATCAACCATGCAAAACCCAGCAAGCAAATTATAGATAAAATGATTAATCTTTTTAGCAAATGGTACTGTAAACCTGGCTATCATTATGTAGAAGAGTGGAACTAAGTCACCATCTCTCACCCTGTACAAAAATCAATTCAAAATGGCTTAAAGACCTGAAATGCTAGGGGCCGGAGAGATGGCTCAGTAGAATAAGTGCTTCCCTGGCAAGCACAAAGGCCTGAGTTCAATCCCAAGTTACACAAAAACAAAAACAAACAAACAAAGAAACCCTAAAATGCTGAAAATGATTGAAGAAAACATAGCAAGTCAGAGGCATAGGCAAAGGCTTCCTGTGTAGGACTCCAACAACACTCTACACAAGAAGCCAAATGTGGGACTCCAATAAATTAACATTTTCTGCAGAGCAAGAGAAATGAGTATGAAAACAGAGTTACCAAAAATCTTTGCTACTACTTTTCCCATGAAACATTAACATCCAAAACATATAAAGAAATTAGAAAGCTTAGCAACACGCAAACAATCCAACGAATCAATGGGCCAATGAATTGAAGTAGGTATTTGCTTCAGTTCTCTAAAGAAGGAGTGCAAATGATCAAACAGGATTTGAAAAATGTGGAATGTCTTTGGCCTCCTAGGGAAACACAAGTCAAAGCTTTAAGACACATCCTCACCCTCATCTTAATGGCCATCACCAAGAACACAAACAATGATGAGTTCTGGTGAGGTCACAGGCAAAAGGACCCCTTCCATGCTGTTGGTGGGGACACAGGTTAGTAGAGCCTCTATACAGATCAGTATGGCAGTTCCTCAAAACCATAAAAATAGAAGTACATTTGATACAACTCTACCACTTGCTTCTCAGCCAGTGTATTCCAGGGAGAATCAGTCAGTGTACAGGAGAGACCCCTGCGTGCTCATGGTTATTTCCACATAATTCACCAAAGCACATGTAAAGAAGCAGCCATCCAAGGTGCTATCAACAAAAGAGCAGGCAAAGAATGTGAGGTACCTATAACCCCACGGGACACTGCTCAACCACTGAGAAGGAGGAAATCACATCATTTGTAGGCAAATGGGCAGAAATGGAAAACATCATGCTAAGTGAGAAAAACCAAGCCTAGCAGTCAAATACGGGCTTCACCTCCTACGTGGACCATAAAAAATAAAAATGCAAAAAGAGATGATATGAATGTTGACAGGTAATGGCGATCAGAGAAGAGAAAGGGTTTTATGGAGAGAGGGAGTTTAGGAGAAGGTGGATTGTGAAATTGTGGAAATGATTGCCTTGTGCGTGTGCATCCACAACTAGGTCCAAGCGACATGGATCCCACTGCTCTGTGGAACAAGGTACACTGCCGTGAAAAAGGAAAGAAAATGGCAACTGAGAGGGAACAGATGTGGCAATGCACCTGGTCATAGAGATCATTTCACACTGCTTGAATCATTGAAACAATACATTTTATTCGCTAAATGTATACAGTTTTTATCAGTTGTATCTCTGTACATTGCATCTCACAGTGGGCTCAGCATCAGCCTCACAGTCGGGATATTAGGGCCTGCATCTGGGCATCCCTGTAAAGCCTCATGTGTTCCTATGTGGGGCACTTGGGAGGCAGCTGGATCTAATAAGTGTGAATATGGGTAAAGGGTGTGTGACCCAGAGTACAGTCCTGGAATAGATAGCTCTGATGTGGCTGAGTGGATTTAGTGAGGGGGTGACACTGTTCAATAGGCTTGCAGCCTGGATGGATTATCACGGGACATCAAGGTGACGGCCTGTGCCTCCTGCTGGCCCTGCTGTGGGCTGTCTCTCTTCTGCCATGCCGCCTTGCCTGGAGCCAGCTGTGACGGTGGACTGAAACCTTCACATACTATGCATTGAAGTAGATCTTTTTAGTTTAACTCATGGGTAACAACTATTTTGTTCCAGCAACAAGAAAGTAATTGAGACAGTGAGCATGGGCAGTGTTCTATACAAGTTTGCTTGATTCATGGGGGCCTGGGAAAGTACCTGCTGTGGAGACTACCTGTGGAGTTAGGAGTAAACAGTTCTGTAGTGAAGACATAGGGTCCCATCCGTATTCCAGCAAAGCATGTGTAATTAATGATTATAAAGACACACCATGTTCCCTCCTGCAGAATGACAGTTCTGATGCTTCCCTTCCCATCTGCCTTATGTTCTCTGCCCTCTGAAGATGCTGCTACTTATTATTTTTATGAATATATACCCAGTGAAGAGAAAATTAAATATGCATGTGTTTCAAAATTAAACATACATAACAGAGTTCTAAAAAAATGCTTTAGTGGAATCAATCAGTCTTTCATGAATATTTTAATCCAGGGGTGGCCCGGTTCAGGTAACTTAGGTGACTTATGTTCTGCATCTTCAGAGTGAAGGAGAAAAGGCTGAGGTCTGCAGTAGGGTTGGCGATTAATCCTGACAGTCCATATATACAGACGTCTGTAGGTGTGTCCATGGGTAGGTCCCACACATGTGTGTGTGTAGTGACAGAAGAGAAGTCTAGAAACTCAGTGTCTTCCAGTGGCCTTTTCTCCTCAGCACTGGTGAAAGCTGTATACTAGCAATGCTCTATAGTCTGACAAAAGCTTGAAAAAGTCGCTCCTCTTGGCAGAAGCCCTTGCACTCACTGCCCTGAGAGTCTGCACCAATGAGAATCAAGGAGTGGGATGAAGACACAGCAGCGCCAGAACTTTGCCATGGTGCAGCAAGAGCAGGCTTCCTTGCTCCTGGCCCGGGGGGACCCGGGTGTCTGCAACTCTCACAGCTCCATTGAGATCCATAAAAAGTGCATATACTCAGGACTCGGCTGCCCCTGTGAGTAATCCCGGAGAAAGGAGCCAGGCTCCCTATATCCCCTCACCTGTGGAAATCTCTTGCACAACAACAGCAATTTCTTTAATAATTTTTTCTGCCAAAAATTGATGCCTATTTTTGCCATCCATAAGTTGCTGTGTGTGGATGTGGAAGGTGCCACCTGCCCTCTGTATTTCACTGTTTACCAGTGAGGCCACAGCAACTCCTAGTAGTGCCTGCTGCAGTGTTTGTGCTGATCCTGGTTGCAAGTGGGAAATCCCACAAATCTTGGTAGAGCTAAGACCCCACCAGCAGGCCTGGGGGAACCTGAGATTGAGCATTTCGCACAAGGGCTGCTACTGTGGGTCTGGGGCCCATATTTTGAATGGCCAGGGCCACAGAGCACTTCTCCTTGTACCTGAAGAGTCACTGATGAAGGCAGCCTGGTTCAGGCCAGCATAGCTGCCCTTCCTTTTCTCCCCACCATGACCCTGTGAGAGTCACTCCTGGGAGAGGGGCCAGCTTCTGGAAAGAGTGTTCAGAGATGCTTCTGGCTCCCTCACCTTCCTCCTCCCTTGCCCACTGGGAGATGGGGCCACCATCAGTCACTCCTCTGTATCCCTCATCTATTGCCTGAATGTCCCCCAGCATCCCCAGGGAGCAAGCTCTAAGTGGAGAAAATTAGAGAAGGCATGAGGGGCTCATGGCAGGATCCACAAGGTTGTTTCAGCTCCTGTAGGTGGGAAGCCGGGGTTTCTTGACAGGACTTCAGGAGATCTCCACAGACCACAGCCAGAAAGACAAAGAACCACGTCATTTCCCCCTGAATGTTTTTGAGTTGCACAAAATTTTATTTTCATGAAACTAAGTAGCTATAATTGCATTTAATTACTGCTGTGTCACAAGATACGCTTTCTTTAATATTTTCCTTTTCAAAATTATATTTTTGTTTTACGTGCTTTAAAAATGTGTATGAAAAATGAGTGTGATTTTTAGAGGTCTGAGAACAAATTAAAATATTTCTCACTAGAATAAATAGTGCCAGCTTTTCCACTCAATATTAGTTCCTTTCTAACTGGAACAAATTAAGTTAGTGCAGGGCCCAGGTGCAGAAATACTGTTCTGCCCAATAATGAAGCTGGTTGAGGACAGAGGCGGTGGATTACAAGTGATCCTCATTATTCACGGAACCTACAATTGTGAATTTGCCTTCTCACTGAAATTTGTCTGGAGCCACCAAATCAATACCTGGAGCATTTCAGTGGCTGTTTGCAGATATGTGCAGAGCGCGGGTGCTGGGCCATGCGGCAAAAGTTCCCAGCCCAGGCCCATCCCGGTGGAGGGGCTCGTCCCAGTAGCTGGAGGGTGGGGACAGCAGGGCCCTTTTAGAGTGCTGCAAGAGGCTCGGGGTGAGGCTGCAAGGACGACGCTAAGTCCCAGCTCTATCCTCTTCTAGTTGGTGACCTCAGGAGAGAGTAACTTCCTTAGTTAGAATCCATCTGGGTGAGTTGTCTTCGATATTCCACCTCCCTAAGATTCTCTTAGCAGTGGTATAGTAACCCCCATCCAGTGCTCACAAGGACTTTAGGGAGGGTCAGAGTGGGAACCAGCTCCATATGCTTCTTCTCCTCACTGCCACCCAGAATGCTTTGTACTCCAGTGTCACCAGTGCCACACACAAACAGCAGTGGTCTAGGCCCTGACTGATCTGGACATTCTCCTCCTGGAAGAGCTGCACACGCATCAACATCCTGCAGCCTCTGAGACGTGCCACGTGGGGTTACACAGGCAGCTTTAATTTCATGTCTGTATATGCATGTGAATATTTACTAGATTGTGTTGGTCAGGGAACAGCCATTAGCACCCCATGGAGGAGGTGGCAGGGACACATGGGAAATGACCAGAGCCTTACTTGTGCAGCAGGGCTGGGCATCAGACAGGGTTTCCCTCAGGCAATCAAAGTCATGGGCTATCGTTCCCCCCATGGTGGCAAAGAGTGGGCTTGGGTCTGAGGGTCCTGGGCTGCAGGTCAGGTCTGTCTCTTGCAGGCTGAAAGGCCAGAAACGTCATTTGACCTTTAAAACTTCAGATTGAGTGTGAGGAAATCCAGCTCACGGGCTGCAGTGGAGAGGGCCAGAGGCCAGGGGGCGGCACGTGGCACATGCTGCCCGTGCAATGAGAGACCCAGAGTGGCTCAGGAGTCACCCTCGTCCTCCAGGAAGTGGGGATCTGCAGAGCATCCTCCACTCTCACGAGGGTCATGCAGAAAATCTTGGAGCTGTCAAGGGGAAGATTTATTCACCGATGTGGAATAAAATCACTCCAAGACCTAGGGAGAGCTGCGGTCCCTGGACACTGAGAAATGATAAACATATTCTCTTTTTGTGTTTGTTATTTCCTGCAGAGGAAGTTATTGGCCGGTTTCTGCAGCTCCGGATGGCTCAGGTTAATTTATGCATTCAGTGATTAATATCAAGGGCCAGCAAAATGATAAACATCCCAGATACAGGAAAAACGACCTAGAGTAAGCGAAACTGCAGCATATTCCAGAGCAGGAAGATTTTGCCTCAGCAAAAATGTGTTTAGACAACCCTCCAAAGCAGTGGAATAAAATGGCACCGTCATTATAGGGTACTGTGGGAGAATATAGTATAAACATAGGGCCCCCCTCAGTAAGGCGGCTAAAGGAATTAATATATACATCAGCCAAAGTCGGAAGTGTGTGCTAAGAACCAGAAGTGACACTGAGGGTCTCAGGAGCTGAGGATTCATTTTATTATTGTCCCCTGGAAAGTAAAAGAGCCTTTTGGTGGCAAAATTTGGAATGAGTCCTCCCTTGCCCCTGCAGCAAGTGCAAATTAGAATGCAACAGGCATCGAGGGCATGAGAGGAACGAAGGGGCCTCATTGGCACCGTGGTGGTGCGGGGACACGCCTCAGCTCACTGTCAGAGCATGCGGCACCCACATGCTCAGAAGCAGCTGACTCTCAGAAACGAACCACAGCTCTGTGCTCACCCTGGGCCCACTCGCTGCCCGGCAGAGAACTGTATCTCGGATCACGTGACACATTCTTCCGGTGTGTGCGGCTCTTCTTCGCTCTGACAGGAAAATTCCTGAGGACAAAAATTGGAATTTAAAGCCTTCACATTCTGGAAACTAGCAGAGATTACATCCCAGCACTTAATCCTAGGAGATATATTCCTGTCTCTGTGGGTTTACTTCCATGGACAATGAGCGAGTGTTTGAAATGTGAACTGTTCAAGAAAACCTCAAGACCGTTCCGGGTCCACACATAATAAATATTTATTCGGTGGCCTGAAAACCAGCGCGAGCTCAACCCTCAAACCACATCTACTTGAGAACATGTTTATTCTTTCGGTTAGTATGTCTTTCTAAGCCCTGCTTCCAATGTAGGTCAGAAAGATAAAGAGGCGTGTTTCAGAGCTGCTTAGGGAGCAATTCCAGGCCAGCAGAAATGCTGTAATCACACAGATCTGATTTGGGAGAGGGACTGAAAGCTGCTGGGGCCCCAGATGTGGGCCCTGAGGTTGGAGCGCTTCTGCACTGCACACACTCACCCTCGGCTGTCTTGGAAGACCCGAGCATCAGGAAGAGGGGTATCCCACCCCTCCAGAGGTGCAAGAAGCACCCTGAGCCCACTTATGTTCGAGAAATAGAAGAAAATCCAAGTGGGGCTGGGTGCAGCCCAGAAATTGACTGCTTGGGGCCTCCTGTCCAAGGAAAGCCCTTCCGTCTCCTGGGACCTTCAGCCTCCTCCCTCCCGTGTAGCACAAGGAAGCACTGAGGTGCTTGCAGGTAACAAGCACTCTGCGCTGTCTCAGCCTATAGCCAGCTGTGACCTCGCCCCATCATCCACCCTCCTAGCAGGAGTGGAGCCCTCCCAGCGCTTCCTTCTGCAGTGCAGCCTTTGGGAAGTGCAGCCCTCTTTTGCTCTGTTGTTGCAGCAGCTGTGTTGCAAATTCCTCTGAATCCTGCCCAGCCTAGGGGGGATGCCCCTGGGATATTAATTCCAGTGCCTTCAAACACAGTGTGTTCATCTAGGGATAGATGGTAGCACATGGCCTGGAGCAGCAGAGGTGTTTGTGTAGGTCCTAGCTGTCTCTCAGGACACACCTTGCTTTGTATAAGGCCTTGAGGACAGTGTCACAGGCATAAGAGACAGCTCCTGAGATTGTTGTAAGGTGCCAAGGTAGCAGTAGTGGAGGAGATGGGCTGACGGGGGGAACCAGGTGGCCCTTCCCATGAACTGCCCCCTTCCTGTAGGCCTTTGTCTCATGTGGGCTCTTCCTGTGTTATGGGAGTCATGGTCTTGGTGGAATATCATGGTCCTGCACAGAGAAGGACTCTGAAGAGTCTAGATAGGCTCGCTGTGCATCGCTAGAGTGCCCTCTACACATGCAGGGAGCGAACACCTAGAGCTTTCTTCACCATTGGCATCCATGAAGTCTCCACATACCAACCCACTCCCAGACAGTCCTCAGTGAACCTAAGGCAATGATGAGTGGGGCCAGGACTTAGGATGGCTTATTTCTTCCTTATTTATCTTGCACTTCCATAAAACCAGTATTTTCTATGTGACTCCATTCAGAAATATCAAGATCTCCTCACAGTAGCCTGGGCATCTCCTTTTAGGGAGAATGCCATCATTTTTCTATACTGTCTACAGGATTGTTCCAATCTATCACTACAAGTGGGTTGACAAGAAGCTCCAGGGACCTGAAGCCTGAACTCCAAAGTTGGTGGAACTGAGGAGATCCACTCCTTATCTTTTACTACAGTGTGAGTTTTACTCCTTGGGTGGGCATCTGTAAGGGCCAGCTTACTTTTTACTTGGACAAAATGCCTGACATTGGCAGCTTAGAGGAGAAGATATTTATTTTGGCTGAAGGTTTCAGAGGGCTCAGTACATGGCTTCCTGGTTCTGAGGCCAAACAGCAAGGTGGAGGGTGTAGCAAAGCTGCTCGACTCAGCATTTAGGAAGCAGAGAAGAGAGGAGGAGCCTGAGAGGAAGTAGGTGCAGACCAGGCATAGTCCCCACTGTTGCCCTTCAATGACTGTCCAGCCATGTCCACAAGTGCCTCCATAATCCTCCAGCTCTCTTTCAAGCCCGTCAAGCTGATGACCAAAATTACCCATCCCAGCCTCCGGTCTTGCCTCAGAGCTTCTCCCTTGCATGAGTGCAGCTTTCCTTGGGGTCAGTGGTGCAAAAATCACTGGAAAAATGCTAGTGCCAGGGGTGGCTCCTCCGATGGCTCATGTGCCTTGAACAACAGAGAACTGCTCCATTTAGGTCAACACATAGCTCGAAGAGGTATTTAGTGTGTCAGACGACAAGGAGACAGAAATGGAAAGAGGCAGCTGTGATTGCACCTGGGCCACTTTCCCTAAGTATGGGAACTACAACAGCATGGGAGAACTGGCCACTCCACTTCCTGCGGGAATAATAGTGCTCCTATGGTTGCCACTGTGAGAGCAAGCAAGATCCAAAACCACACCTCACAATGTCTGGCATGTGGTGAGAGCTCAGCAAAGTAGTTCAACACTGAGGTTAGGTTTGTGGCCACCAGACACCCTGTCCTTCAAGCAAAGCCAACCCTTTTTCACAGTTTCAGATGTGGGTTTGGTGTAGTGTGAGTAGAAATGAAAGTCACATGCTGGATAGAGATAAAAGTGTGGGTGTCTGAGAGAGTTCCAGAAGGAGGTTGGAGGTAATTTTGTGCCACAGGGATGTGCAAACCACAGCCTGTGGACCAAATAAAGCTTTGTGTCTGTTTTTGTAAATAAGGTTTTATCGGAACACCAAAATGGTCATTGCTTTGTACCTTGTCTGTATTCTGTACAACACTGTATAAAATGGTGCTGGTCCTATACAACGTTGTAGAGTTGCACAGTTGTGACAGTGTGGCCACATGGCACCCAAATCCTAAGTGTCCACTTTCTGGCTGTTGATAATTCTCTGGCCTCAGCTATGGCACAGCTAGACTGCAGTGGAATGAAAGTCTGGGACAGTGCTACCTGGGGACTCAACCTCTGTGCACAGGAAGGGCTGGGTGGCTGATGACAATGGGAGCCCCAGAAATTCTGGACTGTGGCTGTGACTCGTGGCTGAGCTGCCTCTCACAGGAGCTCCACTGTGTAGTGTTTGGAGATGGACAGCAGAAAGAATTTAGTTAGCAGTGGCTAATGCATCTTTTCATCAGTCTCAGTGTCCTTGATGTATTGAGCACCACATAAGTGCTGGGTGCTGGAGACACACTAGGAAATAAACTTAGTTTATTCTTTCACAGAACTCACATGAGGAGAGTAAAAGTCACCAATATGCACTTTAAGTACAAGGGGCAAGATGAACAACATCTGCAGCATGATCAGGAGCTGTGTGTCAGGTCATGAAGGTTCTATTTAAGGAAGGCCTCTCCACAGAAGTGGTACTTTAGGAGAAAAGAGAGGAAACACAACTTGCAAATGTGCGAGCTCAAGAACATGAAGTGGGAAGTCGCTTGTTACAGGAGCAATAGGAGTCACGGCGTTACAGCTCATCAAGGGAGCAGAGTGCAGTGGGGGCCTAGGTTAAGTTGCCTGAGCGAATGAAGAGTGAGGTTACATTCATTTTGAAAGCAGTGGGAACTGTGGGGCACTTGAGTCTTCAGGGCTCATGTGGGCTGACTTTAGGGAACAGATCGTGTGATTCAGCATGAATAATGGAATAATGCTGGAATTCAGAGCACATAGGTGGACTGCGGTTTCCTGACTGTGGTATCCTGGACACTCTGCATGCACGCAGCTCTCTCTGTGGCTCCTTGGACTATGCAGCTCATCCCAATTCCACTCAGAAGGAGTGGGAAAGGGGCTGCTCACAGCACTTCCCAAGAGGTAGAGTCCTAACCAACAGGCTGGGAGCCCTCACCTTATTCAAGACCATCAGCTAAGCAAGATGACAGACCACCATGTGACCTGAGATGCAAAGGACAGAATGGCAATCCAGGGGACTTGTGGCAGGAACCCTGGCTTTGCCAGGGCAGAGTCTAGGAGTGTGGTGGGCTCCCATGCAAGGGGTAAGGAGGACGGAGTCCAGAGAATGGCTAAGGCCATGCATGGTGAAGCCCAAAACTGCAACACCCAAGGAGAAGCCCCAATTTGTAGACTCCTCTCCATTGACTTCAGCTGGGAGCCTGCAAGAAGACACAAAGAGCCTCCTTTGGAATTGCAATGGTCTCCAAGGATGACCCAAAGCTGCATGAAGACTCTGCACTCCTAAGGCACACAGGTCTTACATACTGGGAGAGAGCCAAGCCTCTTTCAGAGATCCCCTGTGGCTGTAGGAGGGGAAAGTAAGACCGAGTACTGGAAGAGGGGCTGGCACAGACCAGATCACAGGACCTAGCACTGGGAAGGGGAAGATGGCTGGAAACATCCAATCCCTGAATGCAGGTACACATTGACAGAGCTTTGCTAAGACTTAGAGTGTATCAGCAGAAAGTTGAGAGAGAGCAGTCTGCCTCAGTGGAGAGACAGGAGTATGAGGAGACTGTTTCCTGCAGAGTGGGCCAGGGTGGAACAGTTAAGAGAAATCTCCAGCAAACAACTCTCTACAGAACAAGGTAATGCTGAGTAACTGGAGCCAGTAGCCATGGCAACAACAAAGCCCAAACACATCTCAAACATTGGCTAGACTGGACCTCTCTCCATAGCAGAGGGGCATTTCCACATCTGGATACAAGTTCTGGACACCTACATCATTCCTGCAACTCTGCCCTTGGGACTCACTCATGTACTTCAAAGGTTATGAGATACTGAACACAGCTCCCCAAAGCAAAGCAATCCCTGCTATGGCCTCAGGAATGACTCATGTTGGAAATCACATAATAGATTTAAAATAACTATGATTCGTATGTCAAAGGCTTTTTTGGAAAGGGAAACAGCATGCAGAACACATGGGGGACAGTTCAGTAGGGAAATTAGAAATAAATACCAGGTAACAGAGTTAAGGTGCTCCTTGGAGGTATCCCCAAATATCAAGGGTCAAATTGGCAAATCGTGAAATAGGTCAGCAGAAATTTCTTAGAAAATTTGAAGATAAAAATTGACCAGACAGAAACCCCAGGGATGTGGAACAAGATCAAATGATCTAATATAGGAATGAACTTAACACAGACTGCAACAGACAAAAAACACAGGCAGAGATTATTACTGGTAATCTTCCAAAAGTAACTAAATACATAAAGTTACATATTCAAGAAGCTCAAAGAACTCCAAGGATGATAAACACCCAAAGAGAAAAAAATATGAAAACTAATTCCCAGATATGTTCTACTCAAACTACTAAAAAACCAAAGATATAGAAAACCTTGAAGTTCAGAAGAAAAAATACACCTGATAAAGAGAGGAAGGGGAGCTCTGAATACAGAATACCTTTTGTCTGAAACTACATAAGTCAGAAGACAATAGGGTGAAGTCTTTAAAAATCTGGAAAGAAAAGGTCTTCTGCAGCAAAGTAAAATTGCCTGTTTTTCAAATAAGCAAAAAAGAAAGGAAAACAAAAACTAAATTGCTGGCTATCTTGCAATAAAGTAAGTGCACTAGGTCATTCTTCAGACAAAATTAATAGAAGTAAAAACTTCCAGGAATGCTTAAGATGAAGGTGAATGTGAAATATATTTGTTTTTTTGTTTTACTCTAGAATGAATTTACTGTAAACAGTAAAAGAATTAACAAGTTTTTGTGGATGTATAACACTTGTACTAGCAATGTGTAAGGCAGATGTGAGGGTTAATGCCTGAAATTCCAGTGCTCAGAGGGCTGAGGCTGGAGGATAGCACGTTTTGGCACAGCTGGGACAAGTTTGGGACTCAATAAAAACTTGTCTCAAAATAATAATAAAGAAAAAGAAACGAGAAAAGCTCTTGGAAGCACTGTGAAGGCCCTCTCTACACACTTTCATACTGCAAAATAATACAAAATGAAAGAAAAACAAAATCAAAATTTAAAAAAGTTAAATGTATATCAATAACACAAAGGACTGGTGAAGAAATTTGCACTATGGAGTTCTGAGGCTCTTAGACACCATGGGATGCAGCACGATGCCATTCTGAAACAGACTGTGATCTCCTCAAAGCTGCATCCTCAGTGCAGCCACGGGACGTGGTGGAAGGCTGCGGAGGCGGGACTCTGCTCTGGAGCTCAGGGCGCTGTCCTCTCGCAGTTCCTGGTTCTTCTTCCTTCTTTCCCGTGAACACCTGTGGTCTGCTGCTCCTGATTCAGGCTTTTGCAGTTGCTGCTCCCTTCATTTGGAACAGGCCTTATTACCACACATGGAGCCTTCTGGTAAGTGAGATACAGCCTCACCTGTCATTCCGTTAGAGTGGACTTTCCAAATGGCACCATCCAAATAATCATTTAATGTCTTACCATTCTGTTTTATTTTGTTCAGAGCACTATTTCTCTGAAATGATCTTGTTTATCTCTCTATCCATCCATCTGTCTGTCTGTCTGTCTGTCTACCTGACCACCTACCTTCCTATCTATCTGTCCGTCTGTCTGCGTGCCTGCCGGCCTGTCTGTGTGTCTGTGTGTCTGTGTGTCTGTGTGTCTATCTGTCTATCTATCTATCTATCTATCTATCTATCTATCTATCTATCTATCTATCTATCTATCTATCTATCTATCTATCTATCTATCTATCTACCTGCCTATCTATCTATCTATCTATCTATCTATCTATCTATCTATCTATCTATCTATCTATCTATCTACCTGCCTATCTATCTATCTATCTATCTATCTATCTATCTATCTATCTATCTATCTATCTATCTATCTATCTATCTATCTCTGTCTGTCTATCTATCTATCTATCTATCTATCTATCTATCTATCTATCTATCTATCTATCTACCTATCTACCTATCTACCTCTGTTCTGCTGCCCACTGCTAGGTGTCAGATCCAGAAAGGGCCAGGTCTCATTCACCTCTTGTCCCCAGTGGCTGGAATAGAGAGTGAACATGGCAGACAGAAGCAATAAATGTTCATCGACCTATTGACAGGTGCAGCACCGCTGTGCCTGGTGAATGATAAATGAGGTCCCACCAAGGACTGTAGCTGGAAAACTTGAGATTGTGCTGTCAAGAAGGGAGGGAAGCTAAGGCTAAATTTTGTGTTAGCCCTTGGTGGATAGAGCTCGGTGATAAGTGAAAGGAGAAGGAAGTACATTTCGGGCTAGTGGAGATATCTTGAACAAAGACAAAAAGACATGAGATTAAATGATGTGCAAGAGGATCGAAGGAACTCTGGTCACTGAAATGTGCATCCCGTAAGGGAGCAATTAGTGTTAGTCTGAATTGGGGCATGCAGCAAGAGGTCCTGAACATCTTGTTTGGGAATTTTGACACTGTCCTCGAGGCATGAAGGAATCACAAGGATCATTCATTTTGTATATAAGAAGAAATGACTGTCTTAAAAAGTAAAATGTGCCCTTGCAGGGGACAGGGGAGCAGAGCGGTGCACATGAGTGACAGTAGGGAAGGGGAGGAGTGAGTGTGGGAACTTAGGGAGAGGGGAGAGCGAAGCATGGCACAGTCGACATGCCGGGTGACTCAGATGTGAGAGAGGAAGAGAAAATAGCAAGGATGTCTCTCAAGATCAAGCTGCAAAGATTAGTGTTGCAGCAGCTCCAGGTAGGAAATTAGAAGAAGCACTTTGGGGAAAGGTGCTCCCTTCCATGGGAGGCTTGGCTGGACTTCATG
>PVKA01014038.1:0-2500 GCA_004027165.1 Ctenomys sociabilis | reverse complement strand
CCAAATGCCCACCAATTGAGGAATGATACCAAGTGTGGCATTTTACACAAGGGAGTATTGCTCAGCAATAAAAAAGATAAACTCGTGGCCTTTATAGGTAAATGAATGCAACTAGAGATCATACTTGTAAGTGAAATAATCAGACCTGCATGTTCAGACATCGGATTGGCTTGCTAGGGTAAGAAATGGAAAGAGTAAATGAAATCTGAAGGGTAAAATGGATACTGTGAAAGGGAAAGAACCTTTCCACAGGGAAGGATAACTGGTATGAGAAAAGGGACAAAAGATAGGAAGAAGAGAAAAATATATGAAGAGACAAAAGATAGGAAGAAGAGAAAAATACACAGGACAGCTCGGATAATTATATTGCTGATTTATGCGAATCTACTGAAAGGAGCAGTTCAGGCTTACATTGTTTTCTCCTTTTTAATTTCTTATACATTCCTCTAAACTTTTTAAAACCAATCTTGCATGCTTATAGCTGGTATTCTATACAGCTAATTTAAAGATAACGTTACACAATATAATAACCACTGTTGAACTCTTGTTATTCTGTTCAGTGAAATTCTGTATCACTTCTTTTTTAAACTTTTATTTATTGATTTATAGTTTTAATGTATTTGGTACGGGGTCTACAGGGTCTCACTATGCATATTGGACTCACAGTGATTCTCCTGCTTTCAGCCTCCCAAGCATTGGGATATCAGGCATGGGCCACCACGCCCAGTCTCAATTGCTCTCTCAGAGTGCCCTGGGGATGGTGCAGGCACAGCAGGGTGGGGATTGAAGCCCTGGCCCCTGCGTCTGATTAAGCAGTCACTTAAATCTGCTGAGCTGTCTGGCTGGCCCTTTGTATAATTTCTAATGAATTTTTACTATTTTTTAGTCTCTTTAAAATAAATAATTCATAACCTTTAAATAAATTTTATTGTAGCATAAAACAAAGCAGATATTCTGTACACCACTGAAATATCCCATGCCAGTTCTGTGTCTCACACTTGGTTTTCTGATCTGGTGAAGCCAGAAGATGGAATGGTAAAGTACTGGAGCTATGGCTTGTCTCTGGAGACTCTTGATTCTTCTCACTAAGAACCGAGTGTGTCCTTACAAGGTTTCCTAGGCTCCACATTATGGCTTGCTCGTCTCTCCTTATAGAAGGCCAGGCTTGTGGTTTTGAGGGTGGCATATTATGTTTCCTTCATTTCTCCAAACAAGCGGAACACGCTCACAACAGCTGAATTTCCCTCTAGGATGCAGGCCCATCCCCACTGTGATGCTGGCTGCCCTTCTTCTGGTTGTGGGTCACCCTGTCTCCCTCTTTCAGAAATCTAGTGAGGCCTTCATTCTTCACATTTTGAACTATTAAAGTTGAATGCAGATGAATTGTGTTTGAGTCACAGGAGAGGTAAACGTGGGAGTAAGCCTTGGTTCCACCCTGTGGAAGGAGGGTGCACCCGGTGATTATTCGCATGACTTTAGCTGAGTTGAGGGTGGCGCACATCACATATGAGTCAAGGAATGGAGAATCCAGCATCGCACATCAGGCAGTGAAGGAAAGTGGTCACCATAAGGAAAGAGACCTCAGTAAGGTGACTGCTCAGACTCTGCTGGAAGCCAGCTTCAGGCCTTCCCATGAGGGGTGGCACCAACCCAGCCTGGCAATTCTGCACAATTGAGACTCATGTAATGTGGGATTCCAGGAGCAGAGAAGAAAGAGTTCCAGAGATCTGCACCGGCACTCCAGGGATGTCTGGCTGAGCCACTGTGTACATGTGGTGAAGGCCATACGCTAGACCCTGGAACATCTCCTGGGTGACAGACACCCTTTAAGGAGAGCTGATGATTATGTCCATCAATCATAATTTCAACAGGAGTCAAGAAATGAATAGCAAATTAGGGAAGCATCATTCTGCGGGTGTCTGTGGATGACTGACATATAGCCCAACAAACTGAGTGAAGACCCGCCCTCGATGGGGGTAGCACCAACCAATAGGGTGGTAGTCGGGGTGGGATAAGACAGGGAGAGAAGACTGATGTGTACCCGTTTCTGAAGACCTCCTGTCTTGCTGTCACCTTTGGATATCAGTCTCCAATTTGTGGATACTTCTAGTACAAACTCACACCTGTGACTCTACAGTGAGACTCCAGGGTTTTAAGGACCTTGGACTAGAGCTTCACTTGACACTTCTTGCTCTGTGGCTTCCGCGCTCTGGGATCTCCACGACTCTTGCACATTCATGGTGAGTTCTCCTGCCTCTGGTCCTGTGAGCCCACTAATGAACCCATTGCATGATGATGTGGACATTTTGCACCAATCCTGTGCCTGTGGAGGACCCTAGCGGATGCAGTCATGCTGGGCTGCACACGGCTTCATCCTGGCCATTCTCAGACGCCTTATTACTTCTCTGACCTGCGACTGCTTCCCTCCACCCAGTGAAGAGCTTCAGGATTGTCTTCAGGGCTGGCATGGTAATGAGGACACAGCTCAGCCTAAACTGGC
>PVKA01014037.1:0-53471 GCA_004027165.1 Ctenomys sociabilis | reverse complement strand
AGGAGAGGAGAGGAGAGGAGAAGCAAAAGAGTTGATTGGAAGATACTTAGGGGAAGAAATCCTACTAGGACCCCTCAGGAACTAAGGCTATAACTCTCTCCATCTGGCCCTGCAGTTACCTACTGCAGAATCTGTGCTTCTTTCTAGTTTCTTTTTGCTTTCACTTCTCACTCAACAAGCTTCATCACAATGATTGTCCCAACCAAACCAAGACATGGAGTCACAGGCAAGTTAGGAGCAACAGCTGAATAAAGGTGGCCTGCAGGTGATTGAGGATACCATGTTGCTCTGGAGTGGGGGGTGAGGTGGTCATCAGGGACTGGCTTCTCTATAAGTTCTGTGTCATTCTAATTGTAAGGCTTTGCATCTTACCTAGTTAAGTCTGGGTCTTCATTCTTTTTTAAAATCTTAAACTAATTATTATTATTTTAATTGTACATACTTGTGGCCTATAGTATCAAAATGTGACACATGTGTAATGATCAAATTAGGGTGATTAGCAATTCCATCTCATTAAGTATTTTTAGTCTTGATTAAGACAATACTTGTACATGTTTATGGTATACCTGAGACATTTTAGTACAGGCATTTATATGTACTGAAGAAGTCATGATAGTTAATTTTCTCTACATCCTTGTCATTTCAAACCTGAAATTCCTTCTTTCTCTTTATTCATAAAATATACAGTGAGTTATTTTTAACTAATGCTGTGATCTCAGAAGAATCTTGATAGTCTCAGATTTAAATTTAAACTTAAATAGCTTCCAGAACCTTCTCTAATCTTTCTTTATCCCTCATCCTTAGCAGTTTTATTTGTCTTCCTAGAATCTATAACTATCTGAATGGAATCATGTATTGTTTGTTTATTATGTCTTCTATATAAGATGGTAAAGTCTATACCAACAAGAATGTTACATTGTTCACTACGACATCCTTGTCTTTTGAAAAGATGTCTGGCACATGGCTGGCCCTCAGTACTTGTCAAAGAAATCATTGAATGTGTATTATTTATGCAGTGCATTAATCAAAGCTAATTTTGTTTAACTTTAACTACACTTAATAAAATATGTTAAGCACAATTCTGTATTTGTAGATGCCATTAATTATAGAATTTTTTGACTTGAATTTTGTATCTCCTGTACAGGCAATGTCATGATTGTTAGACGCTACTCCACTTCTTCACCAGCTCTCATGTTTGCTAGAAGTGATCCCTGGACGACTCGGGATCACTCAGGAATGAAGGCCATGAGTAAACATCCACGTAACCAAGTTCCAGAAGCTCCAGAAACAGTTAACTCCCTGCCGTGTTCTTCAACTAAAAAGCAAGACAATGAAGAAGTGATGCTGGCAGCAGGTTCCTGCAGCAGCGAGAGCCAAAGAGCCTCCCCAGAGGATGCTTTTGGTCGCAGGTAATGTTTATCATGCCTCCAGGTAGCTGTTAGGCACGAGCAAGCATGGAGATGATATCTGGGTCATTCCCTAGACGAGCAAGGTCTCTCTAGTAAAGGAAGCATAACTAACTAGCACATTCAGCCAAAACCATTTCCATTTCATTCATGTTCACTCAAGGAATCAAAAGAAACAAATTTATTTGAAATCAAATAGCATCCTCAAATAGATGTGTCTAATGAGCCAGAAACATAGTCTTCATTTATTCATCAAGCATTAATGATCATCTTCAGAGCCAGGCATGGATAATAAAATATTCAGCAATAGTAGGCCAGTATGTTCAAAATTCTCACACACAAAAAGACACACAAGTAACTGACCAGAATGATGAAGTGTGTCTCAGGAAGAAGGTGCAGTTACTCGGTGAGCTACACACATAATTCCATGGAGAGAGAGCTCTTCTGTGAGACAGATGACTTCCTGGGCATGAGGTGGCTCTTGTAAGGAAGGATCTTAGGCATGATCCAAAAATATAGCTATATATCTATCTGAACTATTTTGTACACACAGATCCAAATGGTCCTTCATTTGTATGCCCTTTTTTTGTTCAGTTCGTCAGAGATGGGTATTCTATAGCCATTTAAATATTGTAGGTATGTGAATTCAGCAAAAAATACAATATAGTCCATAATAGTGGGTTATCCGTAGGACTGGCAATGTCTGAAATTCTTGATTTGAGTCTTTTACAGCTCAGCATATTAATATGGCTTTACTTTTCATACCCTGTTTTTATACTTTTCTGCTGGATGGTTAAGACCTAGATAAAGCAAAGACCTATATAACAAGAAATGTAACTTTTGTATCTGACAAGGTAATTCAATAAGAAGAAAGATTTGTACTAATAGTGTTTGGAAAGGATATCACGTCTGCATCTTGTACTATGAATAACTGCTAAGAAGACAACAATATGCAATGTATTAATTATTGAAACTGTTCTACTAACCTGTTTTGAAACTGCCTCATTGCTATTTGTTTTTAAAAAAACAAAAAGGTCAAGAGACAGTGAAAATTAAGCAGTCTCCAAAATATATAAATTCATGTTTGGCAGATTAGGCACAGCCTGAAACTAGGAAGAGTTTGAGAGAATAGTAGCAACACAGGCTTGGGGTCTCCGGGTGGGTCCTCAGCCCTGGCCTCCATTGTGGGAAGAATCAAGGCTTCTTTAAGAACACAACTTTCTACCTCAAGGGTAGACTTCCTGCCCTACTGTGCTGGACGGTGGTCTCCTTCCCCCCACCCTCTGCCCTCCTACCTTCCAACCTCCAGTGAAGCCCTGGCTCATTGACAAGGTCACCACATACCTGCCTTGTTTGAAACATAGGAAGAAAATCCAGAAAAGAGGCCTTGGTTACATAACAAACTTATCACAGGGAAGAAAAATAGGAGTGGGAAGAGAGTAAGTGAGTCATCTAATTCAGCAGTGGCAGGCAATCAAATCAAGGGGTAACCACAAGTAACAGACCTGCTGGAATTCTTATAGGTATTGGAAAGAGCACAGACCCCCCCCACACACACACAGCATGTAGGATGTGGAAGCTGAGCCAGTTTTATTTAGATTTCAAAAGATAGTGAAAACTGTGTCTCGCTTGCAAAAAGTTCCATTATGAGAGCAAAGGGCAACTTGAGTCACAAAAGACAGCTGGATTCAGTCAGGCAAAGACAAAGGGAAAACTCACCAGTAGGGGAAAAATAAAAGACATGAAGAAAGAAAAATCTTGACTTTGGGAGAAACTAAAGATAATGAAATGAATGAAAATGGAATAGGAAGCAGGAAGCACCACAGAAGGAATTTCTTACAGCAGTAGGAAGCATGTGCTTTCTCCTGTAGTTATTGGAAAGGTAGTAAAAAAACTATCTTAAAATTTTAAAGTAACAGAAATATTCAGAAGTATTACAAACACTACAAGAGTTGAGTTTTCCTTGGTTCAGATTTTTTATACATATGAAAGAAATGAAAGGGGAAAATTGAATGAAAGGGTCTTCAAGGTTGGGTTTTAGTGCTTTCAACTTTTGTTTTCCTTCTTTCGATATATATGCACATCAGATCATAAACCGTATCCAGAGTATGCACCATCCCCCCTTAGGCAGGATTCTAGGCCCAGCAAGACAGCAAGAAACAACAGTCAAAATCCCTAATCTTGCAGAGCTCAGCTCTTTGTAATATGATAATCAGCGAATGTGAAGTTACTTAGGGTGTATATTTTATTACATGGTGTTAGGCCATATTCAAGAAGAAAGGAAAGCAATAAGGGGTGGGGGCAGGGTTAGAGGAGCAAGTGTTGAAATACTTGCTTCAGGGCCAAAGAACACTTGAGAAAAGAAGGCACAGAGAAGAACTTTCCAGGTATTTAAAAAGCAAAAATAACTGGTGCACTCAGGGAAAAGGCGAGGAGGCCAAGGTGGCTGTGCAGGAGGCAGCAAGAGCCAGGGAGCAGAAAGACCACCAAGTAGAAGCCAAGAGTGGCCTCCCACTGGCCTCCAGCCACTTTGGATTTATTGCAATGAGCTGGGAAGTGCATGACACAGTCTTTTCTTAAAAATAAATCCATAGATAAAGATAATGTGGGGAGCCCTATTTGGAAGAGTGTAGAAATAAAAGTTGTGAAAGCAAGGAGGCCAGAGTAAAGGAATAGAGGGAGAGGGTGGTCATTTCTTGGCCACGAGGTAGTTAAGTGGATGGGGTTTCTGACTGTATTTCAAGGTGGAATCACACAAGATTCATAGACACATCATATGTAGGATAGGGCAGCAAAGAGTGTGTGCCCACCACTGGGTTCCTGTGGTGTGGGGTCTTCAAAGAAAGAAGGGGAAAGACAGAAATGTGCCTTTTTAAACAAAACAGATAAATAGATGATAGAAGATAGATAGATAGATAGATAGATAGATAGATAGATAGATAGATGATAGATAGATAGAATTTATAATATATAAAAGCACTAAATGTTTATTGCAAAAAAATCACATGCAACTTGAAAAGTACAAAATATAAGTCCAATATGCAAATAAGCATAAAAAGAAAATTCCTTATTACTGCACTGAGATATTTAGATTTTTATAGATACCTTCTGTCTACATATTTTAAAATTGTACCATGCATATACGATGAGGAAGTTTCACTTATTGAGTCCTACAGTGCTAGTTAAGAATCATAGTTCTATTAGTTTTCCCCATTTCAGTTATTATTTTCTATAATAATTCAGGAATCCAGCCAATGCTCATACAATGTTTCTCTAAAGCAAAATGTTTTCCAAATTCTATGCTGCCAGCTAACAAACTCTGTAGAACATAATCCATTTCTAACTTAAAAGCTAGTTTAATTTGAAAGACTGGGCCAAAGGCAGGATTGTATCGATAGAATAAGATTAATGTGGGCTCAAAACCAACATTTGGATTGGCAAAAGATTCCAACAATAGAGAGAACTGAGTAAAATTCTTAATAGTTTTAGTGTAGTTCTTTCTTCTTTGATCTCTTATGTTCTTGAAAGTTAACTAGTAAAGTGTCATGTCAGTACTCTATTCCTTTGATTTTTCTGGGACTTTATCTCTCATAAACGTGCAAACAATGTAATAAATGCTTAAGGAGAATCAATTTGTTGGACCTGGATTTTGAATCATGTCAGATATTATACCTAATCTGTTCATCAAATTTTTCATTATTACCCCATGAAGGACAATTTTAGAATAATGTCATAGTTAATATTTGTAAAATCCAAAGTTCTACAGGTGGAACAGAGATAGGATTTTCATTGTTTCTTAATTTTGATATAGAAATCTAATCTTTTCTTCCTTTGTTCTTGGGCTCTTAACAAGATTTGGTAAAAACGTCCAGACAGATAGTCAAAAATAATAATGGCATTTTGTTTCATTTACTGAACAAAGAAACTAGACACAATGCAATAAATACACTGTATGCTTTTCCAAATCAATATAGTTAAAAATGCAGCCTCTGGATTCAGATGGCTAAAACCCCAACTCTAAGGAATAGTTAATATTTAACTGTTTGATCATTCTTACAATTTTATATCTGGTAAACTAAGCAACTACATCAAAGATAACAATATGTAAGATAACAACCATTGTTAATCTCCTACTATCATGTTTTCAAATTCGGCATCATTTTTATTGTTACTGTGTTGTTTTGTTTTTGTGTTTGTTATTTTATCTTGGTTTTTATTTTTCTCTTTAAAAGAATAAAAAGAAAACCCCAACTCTACCAACTGAGGGACAATATGGCCTTGGAAAGAGTGACTGGTGTGTCTTTTTCCTCTTCTGTGCAAAGGGAATCCTGGAAGAGCTTCTATGAAGAATCATTGCAGCTGTCAGTGAATGCTCACTGATCGGCAGGGGTTACTTCTATGCTACAGAGTCAAACACAAGGAAGCGCAGGCCTTCTTCCTCCCTTCCACAGGACTGGATAGGCGTTTTCGGAGGCAGAGGACATAAAGTACCATTCTGTGAAGTTACAGCTTTGTCTACCCAAAGGGAAGACAAAATTGGAGAAAATGAAATCTTCATATTTGTAGTGCAGAATTACATTCGTTATAGGGAACTGGTGTGTGCAAGGAACACAAGACTCTTTCTTAGAAGCAGATTCTGTTGGCTGATGTCAAAATCCTAACACTCTGGAGGTAAAAGAAGAACTGGAAGGACGCCATCCCTCATAGAATGCTAGGCCATCGCTATTTAGCTTGCTCCCCTGTATTGCTCAAGCATGATGGATATCCAGTGCCCTTAAAGTTAGAAAAATCAGATTGCTCTGGATTATAAAATAACAGCTTCAACACATCTGCTTCTTTTCTACTAAGCAGATTTGTTGCAAGGACTCTTTGCCTAAAATAGTGTGATATTCTCCAAGCTTAGAATCAATCCTCAGACATTCAGCTCCTTCCTCAGCAGTTATATTTTCTGTAGCAGTAATGCTCATTGGACTCAAGTAAAACGCCAACTCTAATATATATATTTTTACATTATTATTAAATAATTAAACCAAAAATGACCATACACTCAAACAAAATCTAATGAAGTTTGTAGTCAACATGTGGAGATCGGGTGGGGAGGGGACAATAGATGTTATATATTAAGGCCCACTAAAAAAGTCTTAACATTTGTTCCTCTTATTTTTCTCTCTCCAGGGACAAGATGAAGTCAGTCAGTTTTCTGCTACCCATGGACCTGTCTTCATATTCCAAAACTGCAAGTTCTTTGAAATACTTACCAAACCAGACCACAAACCAGCTAAGCATCATTGCTGAATAGGATGCATGCAGTACTGAAGTGTAGGAACCACTTGATCCCAGGAAAGGTGGGTACCAGGGCTAGCTTGGCCAGTGCCATATCATTCCTGAAAGAACGCTGGCAAGTTGTCAAGTAGACCTCCTGGAAGACTCAGTGCCTGGTCACTGGCCTGCTCAGCCAAGGAGGAAAAGTGATTACTTTTCATCCTTGCTGATCCCTGAGCATGGGCTATGTATGCAACAGCCACTCGAGTCTGTGCCACTTGTGAGGAGTGGACTGTTAATGTGTGCTAAGCTCCTAGTGTCTGCACCAGGCTGTTAGGAAATGCTGCACTGCACAGGAAAAGAATCAAATTATGGATGAAGCTATGACAAACCTAAAAAAAAAGTTGTTTTTGGTTAACAGCATAAACGCGATTGTGATACTCCTTATAGTGCATGGTGTGTTGCTATTTTACTGCTCAGAGCTCATTTGGTCCATAATAGCCCACGTCCTAAGCATGAGAATGCAAGCACTAGTTCATGTCATGATCTCAGAGCCACCACGGGCTAGCTAAGGGCAAAGACATTACACCTGATGGAGAAGAGTGAAAATGTCGCTGAAATCATCATTACTCAAGGCTGGGAAATCTTTAGAACACTCCTAGTTCCTGAACTTCTAGCCAACATCCTATCTTCCATTCCTGTTTTCAGCAACTGTATATCTAATGCATCCCTTTACCATTTTAAAACAAACATTCTGAGAAGGTTAAAATACATATTCCTGGGGCCCTCAAGACCTACAGAAATGGCCAAGGAGACTCCAGAAAGTTAAAGCAACCTCCAGAAATTCTTTTAATTTACATATTTATAGTGGTACCAAGGATTTAAGTGCCAGGGTGCTCTACTGCTGAGATATCTTCCTGACCCTTGTCATTTTTTAATTTTTTGATTAATTTTATTGAGAAACAAATAGCAATGAGACAGTTTCAAAACTGATTAGTAGGACAGTTTCAATAATTAATACATTGCATATTGTTTTCTTAATGGTTATTGATAGTACAAGATGCAGACATGATATCCTGTCAAGTAGCTGTACATCTATCCTAACTATTTTGTATATACAGATACAAAATGGTCCTTCATTTGTATCCCCTTTTTTTGTTTAGTTTTGTCAGAGAAGGGTATTCCATTGCCATTTAAACAATGGTGTATGAATTCAGCAAAATAATCCAATATAGACCAGTAGTCCATAATAGTAGTGGGTTGTCTGTAGGACTGGCAATGTTAGAAGTTGTTGACTTGATTTGACTGACCTTGTCAGATACAAAAGTTACATTTCTTGTTATATAGGTCTTGCTTTATCTTGGTCTTAACCATCCAGCAGAAAAGTATGAAAACAAGATATAAAAAGGAAAGCTATATTTATATGCTGAGCTGTAAAAGGCTCAAGTCATTTTATTTTGCAGACAGGGTCTTGGTAAACTATCTAGGCTGGCCTAGAACTTGCCACTCTCCTTACCCAGCCTGCTGCACAGCTGTGTGGTTATAAATATGTGCCGCCATGTTTGATGCAGAAATTCATATTTTAAGCAACATCCCAAAGTGATTTCTACTGCACAGATAGGACTGTGTTCCACCACTGCCAATATCAAAGACATGGTGCGTGAGTTGCAAGTTGAAACAGAAGCAGCAAGCCACAGAAGGGCAGAATGTTCCACGTCACTTCCGTTAGGAGATTTTAATAGTCCCAGCAGACTCTTAAAATGGAGACAGATGATGCAACCAGATCCCTGAGGTAAAAGACACATATAGGATTGTATGCTTCTTTTATTTATGATATTCATCTAAGATTAATAATGCTCTCAACTCTACAACAGATGTAAAATCAGGAACAGATACAACCAGAGGAGAAAGACACAGATGAGATGTAAAACATGTTCATTGAAGAATAACGACACACACAAGAAGCTAATTAAGCTACTAATCTATGAGACAGCTAGCATTTTTAGTTTATACACAGTTATACTCTTTGCATGTTTACAAAATGCAGAATTCCACTTTGAGTGAGTTTTAAAAACTGCTAACAGTTTTATATTATATACAAGTATACTCTCTATATACTTATAAAATGTAGAATTTCACTGCAGATGAGGCTTTTTTTATCAAAAAAGAAAAAAACATTGCCAAAACACTTTATTTTTAGGAAGCAATAGATAACAAACAGCCAAGTTATAATCTAACAACTGGCAAAGTTATAATGGCAAATTATCCCCAATGCCATGCTCACTGACTAGTATGCAACTGGCGTCTTTTCTATGCTTAATGCCCCAAGATGAATTCCCAAGTGCCCAGTAAATAGTGCCCGATAGGAAACACTGCACTGTAAAAGTTAAAACTTTGAAACTAAAACAAAAGCTTCATCTCTGTCTCCTTGCATTGCTGTATTAGTGACAATAAATACTCTGTGCATGGTGTTGTATGCAATGGCTTACAAAGGGCATTGAATACACTCCCAAGGAGTTCCACGTACATCACGACTAAAGGAAGACACAGTTACTCACCTTTCTTATGTGATGTGGGAAAGCGCACACCAGGCTGCCATCTGGCTTAGCTTTTCAGAGACGGTGAAAATCTGGGGTTTTATGCAAAATCTCTTGATTCATAAACACTGGCAAAATGTTTGATCTTTTAACACTGAAAATCAAACACAATGTATCTAGGAGCCAGATATAATCCCTAGGATGCCAGATTTGAACCTCTGCTGAAATGAAAGAAATTCCCTGAACATAGAGATCAAAAACAAGAAAGCAGATCTGGAAATGAACACTGTGGACAATGCCAAGAAGATGAGGAAGTCTGAAGCTGGAGAAAGAGGAGAAGATAGTGCAGCAGTGAAATTTACTCGGATAAAATGTCTGACGCTTGGTGTCTTCCCAGCCGGCTCAAGAGTCAAGAAATATTTCGCAGAACTGGAACACTATGTGAAAAAGCATAAGCAGATTTTGTTTCAAAACTTTTCCATTACAGATTTTTATAGATTTTAGATGTTTTTTGTTTACTGCACTCTTGGAGGGAAAATGATAGTAAATAAAACAATTACATTAGCTAATTTTTCTTCCTGTTTTGATGAGAAAAGGTGATTCCAAAAATCACAGAATACTAAGTTATCCAGAAAAATTCTATTTCTCAATTATAATTTCATAGAGTAACTATATTTAACCTCCTGGGGGTTAAATTACTGCCCAAGAATGACATGGGTAGTTTCTAGCAAAGCCAATACCAGAATTTATTTCTCCTAATTCCTCCTACAAGATGCTGGTCTAGCTCTAAAATATGTGACATGAAGCCAGTAATCAAGTTCAAGTGTTGATAATCTGAAGCATTCTGAACACACGAAGATGATGTCAACATTACCAAATCCAAGAATGCACAAAGATCAAATAAGATCATATAAGTAGATAAGTTGCATAGAAATACTTAGCACACCCAAGATGCTGTTATGCTATTCCAGTCAAAACATGGACTCTGAACATATGCTTAGTTTTATTATTATTTTTGTCTTTTTTTGAGACAGGGTCTCATTATGCAGTTCAGGCTGGCTTTAAGCTCACTTTGTAGCTCAGGCTGGTCTTGAACTCACAACAATCCTCCTGCCTCAGCCTCCCGAGTGCTGGGATTACAGGCATGCGCCACCATGCCCGGCTCTATGCTTAGTTTTATTGCAGGTATGAAATTGATAAAATTTTCAGTGAACCCTCTTCATTGTTTTTCTACTTTTTAAATTTTGCTTTGGTTAATTTTAAGACTCATTAGTGAGTAGGTGGACAGTAGTAAACTCCCCCGGTGATGAGTTACATGCTTTATCTATAAAGAAGACAGAGAAGAAAAGAAGGACAAAGAAAAAGACACTCGGTGATGAATTTTAATGGTCACAACGTAGGGAGACCCACTCAGAGTGCTGCAAAGCTCAGGGGCATCTGAAGACGACTGAGGATGTGACTCTGCTCATCTAATGCAAGGTGCGCGGTGGTATACAGCTACATAGCCATGACTTAGCATAGATAAATGCACACGTACTCATTACACTGCTATGTAAGAATGTAAACATGAGCTAACAGGCTGTGTAAGAATTATACAATAAAGATCCAAGAAGCACCTGTTCTGTTCTGTGCTGCCAGTTCTGTTGCTACTGGGGTCTGCCAAACATGCATTCTTTAATTATGGGACCTTGCTGAAGAAAATCTCCCTTGGGCCCACCCACACTAAATTGTATCAACAGCATTGACTCAAATTAATAATCCTGTGTCTGGTGAAACCTATGGTAAATAACTATGTGCACCTATTTTCAAAGTCCACCAATGTCTGCCAGGTATTTGCTATCATGCAGTGACCTCCTGCACATTTCCTTTAACAAATAGCTTACTGAAACAAAGAAAGATCGAGTGTGCTAAGGAACAAATGTGAAACACTGACAATCTTTCTAGTCTGATTCTGTAAACCTCATTGTCCTGAGCTGCCTCTATCCCCTAAACTATTGTGGGAGATAAACTCATGGTCAATCTATAACACCCAGCTGAACTGAATCACAGTGCTACTGGGTGTAGAAGGCCAACCAAAAGCATAAAAGGAAAGCTGGAAGGAAAGCTGGAATGCTGTAGTCTCTCCTGAAGAAGTTTGTCAGCCTGGCTTTCCTAATATGAACTCAGCTGTTCTCATTATCAGAGGAGCTCTAGTCTTCACTATTGCTGAGAGTGACTGTGGTACTTTTGAGGTGATCTCTGTTCCTGATATTGAGCATAACTGCCTGGCTCCAGTTGGATCCATCAGCCTGCTGGAACAGATTCTTCATCTCACTGATGCAGGCTTTCTAGCTTCCCCCATAGACTTTTGGGCCTTCTCAGTGCAGATCCTTGATAAAGACTTGCCTGAGACATTGCTGCAGGCTCTCGGCCTCCAGCTGATGAACACTGCTATGGGTTGTAAGTCATCAGCGAGACTTGTAGGACATTACATGGACTCTAGGACTCCAGAGGATACTGGCAAGGGATCCAGACCCTCAGCTGGATTCTTTCTAGTATGTGGACAAATTTCCAGCATTCTTTTGCATTTGATTCTGTGTACATATTATGAAATAATCCTATAAATTATGTATCCTGTATTAAATGTATTCCTTTGCAAACCTTGACTACAAAAGTTGTAAATCTAGAATATACTTTACTAGAGAAATAGCTATGTATTATAGGGACAGTGGAAATTCTGTGGAGTCCATTTTATTTCTTAGACCAAAGTTTAATTAATTCCCCAGGAAGCAGATTTTGGGGCATTCTGGGAGTCCTGGCAGACATAAGCATTGTGGTTGATAACTTTTGCTGCCACAAAAAAAGAGATTCATAATTTGATGAAATTATTGGGAAGGGATGAAAGCATAGAAGGTGGAGCCTACTTGAAAGGACTAGGTCAGGGAGCTGGGCCCTGGGGAACTGAAGCCTGGTGGTGGGCCTTTCCTCTATGTTCTCTCTGCTCTCTCTCTCTCTCTCTCTGTCTCTCTCTCTCTCTCTCTCTCTCTCTCTCTCTCTCTCCCTCTTCTTCATTTGACCACGAGGCAAGCAGCCTTCCTCTGCTGCACCCTTCCACCATGAACTTTCTACTTTCCTTCAGACCTTCAAGCCACAGCGATTCCAGTCAACTATGAAATCTCTGAGACTGTGAGCCAAACTAAACCTTTCCTGCTTTATGTTGATTTCCACGGGCGTTATGTCATAGTAATAGAAAGCTGAAAACAAAATAAAGGAATTAATGGAATCAACAAAATCCAGCCATAATTTTTCTTGAAGGGAGTGAGTACAATATTTGCAGAAACACTTAATTTTTCAACAGCAACAAAGGAAAACAGTCATTCATTCAAACAAGGTTTTGTTGTTTTGTTGTTGTTGTTGTTGTTTTAGTTTTTGTTTTTGTTTTTTGTGGAACCGGGGATTGAACTCAGGCCCTCACGCTTGCCAGGGAAGTGCTTATTCCATTGAGCCATCTCCCCGACCCCTCAGGCTATGTTTTGTTTTTTCTTTTTCTTTTTTCCGCGGTTTATTCAGGACCTCTATACAATCTTCTTCTGTTTGTCTGCTCCGCTCTTTCGCCGCTCCTCCCTGCTGCTGCTTGTTCCCCGGGCAAGCCTGCCCCAAGCTATATACCACAAGGCGTCCAACCCTGGAGTGACACGTGGGCACAGCCGATAGGTCCAAGTACACGGAAGCAACGCCCTAGTCTTAGCCTTAGCCAAATGAGAAGTTGTTTGCTACGGAGAGCACTCACCCCCAGGTGGGGGTGGAAGGCGGAAGCCAGCGCCATCTTTAAGGTGTGGCTGTGTCTTTAAGGTGTGGCTGTGTCTTTAAGGCGTGGCTGTGTCTTTAAGGCGTGGCTATTCGCAGCTCTCTACAGTTCCCCCTTTTTGTTTATAACAACAGGCAAGAACAGAGGCCCAATCCCTGTTGTGCAAGGACAGAGGCCGACTCTTGCCCAGGTGCCCAGGTGCATTGTACCCAGGAAGTGTCAGCGCTGTCCGATGCCCTTTTTCACAGGGGTGGGGTGGAAGGCATCGAACCCACATGCAATCAGGCATGCTCTCCATGGATTCCGGTTGTGCACTCCGGTTTCCACATGCAGTGCTTTGCCTTGCACCCTGTGCCGGTAAACTATTTGTGTAAGGTGGCCAGCCATACACTAGGGGACTGTTCAGTCTCAATGGCTGTAAAGGCTTGAACTATCATGGCTGTACCGTGATGCTGAAGGAACCTAACACGGCAGATGCACCACAGGCAAACCAAGGATATCAGTACCATCAGGCCAGCCAGAGCTCCCATTTCCGCCCACTCTTTCAGGTGATTCATGGCGATGGAGAACCATGAAACCAGGCCCTTTGCTAATAGTTCACCGTCACAATGGCCACTCTCAGCTGTTCTATGAGGCCATCAAATTCCCCAGTCCAATTGTCTGGCATTATGGCGAACCGGCATTGGTCTTGGAAACACCAACAGGATTCCCCATCACAGCTCTGATGTCCCCTGTTGTAGCATCAGGAACATCGTGAGGATCACCAGCAGCACTTTTTTTCATTGGTGGTGTCCTTTTTATATTGGGCCTTTCTGGTCAGGCGTTCAGGTACCCACACCAGATCTCACTGGTCCTGAGGGAAAACACAAACAGCCCCTCGTGCCCAAGTCAGCACAGGGTCAGGCCCTCGCCAGAGGCCTGTCAAAATGTCTTTCCATTTTACCATGTCTTTGTAGGCACCGCCAGGCTCATAATGCCTGTCAGCTGCGGAACGCCCTTGAGCGTCCAAATTTAAAAAATTGATGGTGAATAAGGCTAGAGAAAGCCTCTCCTTTGGGGTATGGCCGTAGCCAACTCCCCCTTTTTGTTTTTGTAAGCACTCCTTAAGAGTGCGGTGGGCACGTTTTATGATGCCCTGTCCTTGTGGATTATATGGTAATCCATGCACAAGTTGCACCTCCATCTGGCAGCAGAAAGAAGTGACCTGTTGGCCAGTATAGGCTGGTCCATTGTTCAAACACAAGTTGTTTAATCAAAGGTATCGCCATGTCCGGATCCCCAAATATTTTCCCCGCTGTTTCCATCATCCTAGCTACGAAGTCAGAGAAGGGTTCCACGGGGCCTTGTAAAATCTTTGTAAGATTACCGCTCACTTCCCCTTTGTTTGGCATGGCTTTCCATGCCTTAATGCCAATTTTGTTAATCTGTTCATAAACTTGAGGTGGGTAGCCTGTTTGCGCATTAGCGAAACGGCCTTGGCCGAGCAACATGTCTCTGTTCCAAGCCTGATGTCCTGTGGCTTGATTAGCAGCCTCCTCCTCTGTAGCAAACTCCATTAGATAAACCTTCCAATCGAGATACTGACCAGGGCTCAAACACGCCCAAGCCAGGCTACTCCAATCCCCTGGTGTCATACAATGCCTGCTTAGGGCTTCTACCTGGGCTACAGTAAAGGAAGCTGTGACACCTAACTGATTCAGCCAAGGACTTAATCACTTTAAAGTCCACAGGCAAAGTCCACAGGGCTCATGGAATCGCTGTCCCTGGGCATCCTGAAATACAGGGAAAGCTAGGGGGAGTTCCAATCTTACTGTTCTCCACACTTCTGGATTAAAGGAACGTCCTGAATGGCCTCCTCCTCCACTGTCCCAGTAGGGTGGTGGTGCCGTGGGCCCCGCCTCATACTCTGGGGAGGAGCAACATGGCTCCTCTACGCCCAGCGCTTCCTTTTTCTCTTGACTTCCCTTTTCTTTAACCTTTAATCTAACTGCCTCAGTAAGCAATAAGTCATCCTCCTCTGAGTCAGTGGACTCAGGAGGCTCCGACTCAGGAAAATCGGGGTGCAAGCCCTTTCTTTTTCTCGACCCCCTTTCATTGCCTGCTTTTTTGGACTTTTCTTCCTGTAGCTGTTCTAGTGCTACCCGCTCACTCTCCATTGTCTCACTGCAACGCAACCACGCCGGTCCTCTAAGTAGTCTGGGATCGGCTTCCAAATTAGCCTTAACAGCTCCGGTGCACCCTCTGACCGTGGAAAGGTCTGGGCTGTCGTTGACCACTCCGCAGGAACACAGGCTCTGCTCCCCGTACGGGCCACCACTTGTCGCGCGCAACCTCGTCGGCAAGGAAGACGCGACAACCAGCTCTTCTTTCCGCGGTTTATTCAGGGTCCCTATACAATCTTCTGCTTGCCTGCTCCGCTCCTCTGCCACTCCTCCGCCGCTCCTCCCTGCTGCTGCTTGTTAGGCTATGTTTTTAAAAGTGTGTAGTCAGAATACTCTTTTTCACACAGGAATAAAAAAGAACTATTGTGGCTCTGATTTTCCTATGGCTTTTGCCTTTAGCAATAGTGCCACAGGACAGTGAACCATATCTCAGTGGTCTTCTCACAAATAGCTTTCTAAGAACTGACTGTAAGAAGATGGAGTCTGTGCAGCCTCATATAAGGCCCCAGCTTACAAATACATTTCATTCTGGGAGAATATTCATAAGTCAGATTTGCTCATACCTCCAATAAAGTGAGTCTTTTACACTTTTGACACCAATATACATTGCATATTGCTGTCTTGGTTACTTTTCCCCCATTGTTGAGACAAAATACCCAACATCTAAAATGAAGGAAGGAAAGGTTTACTTAGCTCACAGTCAGTGGAGGTTTCAGTCCATACTCAGCTGGCTTCAAGGCAGAGAGGCACATGGCCGAGTCACAGCAGCAGGAAACAGCGAAGAGCGAAGAGCGAGGGAGGGGCAGCAGTTGTGGCTGCTCACTAGCCTCTCTCCTCCTCACACCTGGAGCAGTGTAGATCACCTGCTCCAGGACAGGTGCAGCGCTCACACCCATAATCCCAGCACCAGATCAAGAATTAATCACACACTGGAAGCTGCCCCATGACTGCGTGAGGCTTTGGGGAGACAACGAGGCACACACCAAACAAGTGCTTCGTGCTTCTCAGAAGTCTTCTCTTCACACTGCTTTTCCTCTCATTTTCAGACATCCAGGGCTGTGACTGTGTACCAGTGCCAGTGCCAGACGGACACCTGAGCTATGCCTGCGAATTGCTTGAATCCACAGATGTCTGTAAGGTTCATTTGTATCCGTCAAAGTTCACAACTTGAATGTTAAGTTAGGAATTTACTGCATATGCATATGCATTTAATTATTTGCCATTATTAAAACTACCTTGAAAAACTGAATTCAAAGCACCATTCACCTTGAAATCAGGGCAAGAGAGTAAATTTATTCCTGTCCGGGTGTTGCTTAAAATAACTCTCTATGAAATTCAATTTTTTCACACTTCCTCATTTTCCCCTTTCCTTTCATTAGATTTCCCCTTTGAGTCACTTTAAAACTCTCACACTTGAAATGTATAAACTAGAAGACTAATTAAAAGTCAACTCCTAACAATGATTTTTAAAATTCATTGTTATCTATTCAGTATCACTCTGTGAAAACCATATAGACACTTGTCTTTGTTGAATGTTCCAAGAATTAGGTGAGCTATTTTTCAGAATACACTGATCAGTCATAATTTTACTTTTTCCTGAAAATTATCCACAACCTCATTCAGTGTTAATTCACAGGCCCCCACTTTTCCTTCTTTCTTTTTTCTTCTGTCCTTGAGGATGTTCACTTAATGCAAGTTAATCCAGAACAAGGAATACACTTCTGATTAAAAAATGGAGAAATAAGCTTAGGAAATAGTATTTCTCTAAAATAACAAGAAGATTTTGTTTTTTTGTTTCAAATGCCATTTAACCCAACAAACCTCATTCTCCAGTATAATAAAAGCATTCAGCACTGAGAAGCAGGGCAGGGGATTCAGTACTAAGAAGCAACACCTGCTTTGGTCCAGTTGCTGCACCACTGAATATAGTAGAAGTAAATCTCTAAACACCTGGAGTTGCATGTGACAACTAAATGCACATCCAAGAAGGCTGATTTCTCTCTTCCTATCTTTATTACCTTGGCTCTTATGTGCATAATTTCAGAGTGTTCATCTGACCTGTGACCATTCTCATCTGAGTCATTACCTTTGATTATTGTCCTATCTGGATTAACTATCTGTGTCAACCTGTCACTCTATCATCAGACACAGAACCTTCCTCCTCTCTCAACAAAGAGCTCCTTCTAGTTCAAATCTGTGCATGTGCTAGGCCAGTTCATTTAAGTGTTCCTTCAAAATGCTTCATCTTTTCATTCAATATGTGACTAATACTTCTAGAGCTTCAGAAAGAGGATATTTCAAGAAAAGCCAGCTCTGTGGAAGCTGAAACACCAAGACCAGAAAGTCACTTAGCTCTCTCAGGCTTCTTCCATCAATTCCCATGACCTCACAGAAAGCAGCAGTTCTGAATCTTGAATACAAAACTAAAGGGACAGGGGAACATTTTAAAACCTCATTGCCACCTACACCACAGGAAGTGCCTGGGACTTGACAACCTGCTGGACCAAAGAAACCTAGTGTCTGACTCATCCCCCAACCAAGATAAATCCAGTCTAATAAAAGGGAAACACTTTGCCTGTGAACTCCTAATTTATTATTTGTTTCGTTACACAATTGCAGGCTTTCCTGCTTTGGTCTAAGGTACAACATCAATACTTACCACAGTTTGTCAATTTCTAAATCGTGCTTGTTACCATCATTATTGCTGATTGTACTACTGTAGCTAGAATGTCACATACGTTGTAATCACTTTTCTCCCTTGAGTACCAATAGTGGGAGGCTTTGGGGTAATAACCTCACCACAGTCCTACAACTAACTACTGAGCACAGAACCAAGTAGAAACTAACATTCTACTCTCAGGTGATTGAGAAAGCAGGATCTTAGGACAGACATAAGCCAAGACTTTCTGACACACAAAAGAAACATATTGGAAAAAAAGGTTTTTCCTAGAGAACCCTTGATAGCAGTGATATAACAACTGATTACCAAAACTCACAATGATCATCACAGAAATCAAATAAAAAAATTATTTTTGGAATAGAATTTATTTATTTATTTATTTATTTATTTATTTATTTATTTATCTATTGCGTGTGGTATATGGTCTCACTAGGCAGCCCAAACTCATAGTGGTCCTCTTATTTTCAGCCTTCCCAGTGTTGGGATTATAGGCATGCACTACCACACCCAGTCTCTGCAGCCAACTCAGTGTGCCCAGAGGCAGGGCCTGTGCAGGATGTGGTGTCATGATCGAACCCAGTCCCTGTGCTTGCCCAGGCAGGTGCTCAGTTCGCTGAGCTCTCTCACCAGCCCTTGAATTTTTTATTCAAAGAGAATAAAAAATGATAAAAGAAAAGAAAAAGAAACATTAGAAATAATACAGAATTTCACCAAAAAAAAACCCCAAGAATTAGGCAATAGTTGATGTTACATAATATTAATTTCAAATTAGTTGTTTGGATTACCAGATATAAACAAGAAAAATTTGAAAAAGAAAAAGACAATATTTAAGCATTAAATACTCCTTTTAATAGACCAGTAGAAATTAGCAGTACAATTACTGAAGCTACCCTGTTTATGTACATAATTATATCTTTTCCCCTTCTTTCTTTTGTCCTTCCCATTGAACAGATACTTCCTCTTTTACAGAATCTGTTGTATCTTCAGATTTTACTTACTCTTTCAGGTTCTTACACTAGTGAGACAAAATGATGTTTGCACATGCAGATCAGATATTTCACTTGCCAGTATTGTCTTTAGCTACATCCAATTACCTATAAAAGCCTAAAGTTTATCTTTTTTGTAGCTAAGTATTACACCATCACATAAAAATAACATTTTTTTATCCGTTCCTCCATTCATGGGCATTGGAGTTGTTTGCAAGATTTAGCTATGACAAATTGCACTGCTATGAACATAGATGCACATAGGTCTCTGTGGTGGGCTGGGAAGATAGCTCAGTGGTCTAAGCATCTGTCTGGCAAGTGCAAGAACACAGGTTTTATCACTGGTACTGTATGCCACGTAGGCACCGCTCCAAGTTGTATACCAAAACTGGGTTTGGTGGTACACACCTATAATCCCAGTCCTGGAGAGGCTGAAACAAGAGGATCATTGAATCTGAGCTGCATAGTGAGACCCTGTACTAAATACCTAAATTAAAAAATAAAATACATCACTGAGGTATGCTGTTTTCACTTCATTTATAAAAAGTGCCTAGGAGGAGAATACCTGGATTGAATGGGACTTCCAATGCTAGCTTTTTGAGAAATATCCACACTGGCTTCCATAGTGTCTGTGCCAGTATACGCTCCCACTTACAGTGTAAAAGGGTTCCTTTTCCCCACAGCCTCTCCAGCATTGGTAATTCGTTGACTTTTTGATGATAGCCATTCTTTCTGGGGTAAGATGAAATCTCAGCATTGTTTGCATCTCTTGAATGACCAGTGATGTTGAGCATTTTTTCATATATTTATTCACAATTTGTGTTTCTTCATCTGAGAAATGTGTACTCATTTCAGATGCTCATTTTTGGATTGGGTCTTGGAATTTGGTGAGATAATTTTCTCCAATTCTTTATATGTTCTAGATACAAGTACTTTCTCTGAGAGTTGGCTACAATTTTTTCTAATTTATTGGTTTATTTACTCTTTTGGTGATTTCTTTGGACATGCAGAAACTTTTCAAAATGATAAGATACCAACTGTTTATTCTTTGAAGTATTTTCTGTGTAGTTTGGTTTTTGCTTATGAGCTCAATACCTACCCCTATGCCTTTAAGATTTCTACCCAGTTTCTCCTCCAGAAGATTTAGTGTTAAATAGAAACTGTTAATATGAAGCTGGAAAATGCAATCTCAAACCTCCAGCCCACACAGAACAAGTTCAGAAAATATCAACATAAAGCAAATCATAGGCCCTACACCTGAAATTTCTGAAATTATGGCAACTAAAATAAAGAAACAATTCCATGAGGCTATGAAGAAAATCATATCAGGAATAGTCTCTCAGGTTAAAAAAAGAAATGATAAATATAAAATACTGCTAAGCACATCTGAAGAAAATATAAATAAAAAGTAGAGGAGCAGAGAAAAATGATGGAAATCTTGAATGAACAATCTAGTAAAGCATTCAAATGCATGAAATAGATGGAAAGAGATATCCAGGAAGTCAAAAATTCCATTGAAACCTGGCAAAACCACTCGAGAAAAACTGAAGATAGACTTTCAGACCTTGAAGACATCATTGCAGCTAGTGAACATGAAAGGAAAGAGCTTTTAAAAGTAATAAGGATAGCCTGTAATCCCAACACTCGGGAGGCTGAGGCAGGAGGATTGTTGTGAGTTCAAGACCAGCCTGAGCTACAAAGTGAGCTTCAGGCCAACCTGAACTGCATAGTGAGACCCTGTCTCAAAAAGACCAAAAAAAAGTATTAAGGATAAAAATACCACATCTTTTTCATCCATTCCTCAGGTTTGTTTGTTTTTTTTTTAAAAAAAGGGTAATAAATGGAAACAAGAGACAAGAAAAAAATGTCATAGAACTGTCTTGCTACAAAGCTGTATATGGTTAGATTTCTAAATTTCTATGTAAAAATATGTAATTGCTTGTTCCTATTTTTTAAATATTTTTAATTTTTATTCACATTCTATAGGTATTTTAAGTTTAACATGGAAAATACCTGTTCCATGTTGAGTCTAAGATGTTTGATACTCAGACAGCTAGGAAGGTTAAGCACAACTGCTTATGTTACAGGGTAATAATATAGGGTATAATTCTCTTCTGGAACATTAAACACATACCTTTGCAGACCAAAAATTAGAGAAAAAGAAGGGCAGAAAGGACAGCCAACATTTTGGTCCTAGCCTTTCAAGTTCAGTGAGGACTCATGACATAAGAGAATGTGTACTGTAACATCCTGTAACTCACTGATGTCCCAAATTTTCTGATCAAGCAGATTATAGGGCCACAGAGGAAAGTGATCAATGATATATAATGTGCCTAAGGAAAATCGCATGGAGAGAAAACATTCTCTCAGGCTTTCACAGAGAGCAAATCACTGTGACTCTTCCACATGACTGACACTGATGAAGGATCTACAAACTGTGGTACAGGGTTTCAGGGTAAATCCTGAGGGGATCTGACTGACCTTGTCAGATACAAAAGCTACATTTCTTGTTATATAGGTCTCTGCTTTATGTTGGTTTTAACCATCTAGCAGAAAGGTATAAAAATGAGGTATGAAAAGTAAAGCCATATTAATATGCTGAGCTGTAAAAGACTCAAATCAACAACTTCTGACATTGCCAGTCCTACACATAACCCACTACTATTATGGACTACTGGACTGTGTTGGATTATTTTGCAGAATTCACACACCTACAATATTTAAATGATAATGAAAATCTCATCTCTGACAAAACTAAACAAAAAAATACAAATGAAGGACCATTTTGTATCTGTATATGAAAAACAGTTAAGATAGATAAACAGCTCCTTTCTCTTAGTTCAATGAGAAGAAAGATTTGTAGTAATAGTGTTTGGACAGGATATCATGACTGCATCTTGTACTGTGAATAACCACTAAAAGACAACAATATGTAGTGTACTAATGATTGAAACTGTCCTACTAATCAGTTTTGAAACTGTCTCATTGCTACTTTTTTCTCAATAAAATTAATTTAAAAAAGAAAAAAAAAAAGCAATAAGGAACCAGGAAATAACAATTCAAGCTGATTGAAAGCAGAACAATATAAGGCTAATGTATGTCAACAATAGAGCAGGAGTCCATGCAAATGACATATAGACTATTTTCAGAAGTCTGTTGCTACAATGCTACACTTTAACATTCTAGAATAGAAGAGCAAGTCAAGTCCAAAGAAGGAAGGAAATTATAAAGATGAAAGCAGATATTTACACAACTGAGATGAAGAAAACAATAAATCAATTTAAAAAATCAAAGAGTTAGTTTTTGAAAAATTGATAAATGCCTAGACAATCTTATCAAAAAATCTTTTTAAAAATATCTCAAATTTATAGAATAAGGAATAAAAATGGTGAAATCACTACAGATCCTGTAGAAATTGAGAAAAATCATACACCTACTTTAAATATTCTTACTCTCATTGGATAGAAAACACAAGAAATGGACAGATTCCTAGATAGGTGTGAATTACCAAAACTGAATAAAGAAGTATAAAAATTATGAACAGTCAATATCAGTTAATGAAATTGAAACATAATTAAAAATTTACCAACAAAGAAAAGCCCAGGTCCTCATGGATTCACAGTTGAATTCTATTAGAAATCTAGAGAAGATCAGAAGTAGTAGCACAAAATTTCTGTAAGCATGGGAAAAGAATCTGGCATACAGATAAGTGAGTCATGTACAACCCAACTTTGCCTTAACCAAAATAAATCTATACCCAGACTTACAATGATCAAGATCCCAGAAGTTCAGGACACAAACACACTATAAAAGGCTTTAGAGACAATAAACAGATTAACTCTAAAGTATAGCCCATCTAAATCATGTAAGATTTCTCAACATGAATCACAAAGTCAAGAAGAGCTTGGAGTAAAGTATTGCAAGTCCTGAAATAAAACAACTTTGAACCCAGATTGACATATCCTGAAAACTGAAACTTAAATAGATAGAGAAATAAAATACTTCCACAACAAAGAACAACTGAGAAATTCAAACCACCAAACCAACCCTACAAAAAGCACTGAAATATATCCTAGGAAGAAGTAAAAATGACCACAATTCCAAGAACAATAAAAAGAAACCACCAAGCAAGGCCAGCAATTAAACATGAGAAAATTAGGGAGCCAACAGCAAGAAAATAATGCAACAAAGATAAGCCAAAAATATCAGTTATAAGCATCAATGTAAGTGGCCTCAACTCAGCAATTAAAAGAAACATACTGGCAGAGTGGGTGAAGAAACAAAACCCAACAAAATACGATATACAAGAAACACATTTAATGCAAAGAAAAGTCATACACTGAAAATCAAAGGATGGAAAGTAATATTCCACATGGCAGGGTCCCAGAAAACTTCAGGAGAAGCTATTGAGACAATGCAAACTTCAAGCCAATATACTTTTTGGGGGAAAAGCTTAGAGAGGAAGTCATAACAGTCATAAATATGCATGCACCAAATATGGAAAGAGCCAACCATATAAGGAAAATAAGAGACACGAAAAATCAAATAACCAACAACACAGTTTCAACAGGGGACCTTAACACCCCATTGGAACAAAGAGATCTACTAGACAAAAAAAATCAGTGAAGAAATAATGGAACTAAGCCAAATTTGTGAAGAAATTGACTTAATAGACCATTACAGATTGCTCGACTCAACCACACCAGAATACACATTCTTCTCAGGTGCACGCAGGACATTGTCTGAAATAGACCATGTACTAGCACATAGAACATCCTAAGTAAATGCAGATGAACTGAAATTATACCATGTATATTATCTGACCATAGTACAACCAAATTGGAAATAAATGGCAAAAGAAACAACAAAAACTCAATAAACACATGGAAATAACTCAATAAACACATAGAAGAGCAAGCCAAGTCCAAAGAAGGAAGGAAATTATAAAGATCAAAGCAGATATTTCCACAACTGAGATGAAGAAAACACTAAATCAATTTAAAAAATCAAAGAGTTAGTTTTTGAAAAAGAAATAAATACAATTGATAAATGCCTATACAATCTTATCAAAAAAAATTTTTTAAAATCCCTCAAATTTATAGAATAAGGAATGAAAAGGGTGAAATCACTACAGATCCTGTGGAAATTGAGAAAAATTGTACACTTACTTTAAAAATTCTTACTCTCATTGGACAGAAAACACAAGAAATGGATAGATTCCTAGATAAGTATGAATTACCAAAACTGAATAAAGAAGATATAAAAATTATGAACAAGTCAATATCAGTTAATGAAATTGAAACATAATTAAAAATTTATCAACAAAGAAAAGTCCAGGTCCTTATGGATTCACAGTTGAATTCTATGAGAAATCTAGAGAAGATTTAATGCTAATACTTCTGGAAGCAAGTATTATCCTGATACCAAAACCAGAGAATGACCCAACCAAAAAAAGAGAACTACAGGCCGATCTCCCTAATGAACATAGATGCAACAATCTTCAATAAAACACTAGCAAACAGGATGCAACAAATTATGAAGAAGATTACACATCATAACCAAGTTGTATACATCCAGGGGTGCAGAGATGTTCTATCACACACAAATCAATAAATATAATACACCATATCAACATAGCCAAAGATAAAACCACATGATCATCTCTATCAATTCAGAAAAAGCATTTGACAAAGTCCAACTTTCATGATCAAAAACCCTACAGAAAATTAGAGTAGATGGTCTTTACTTGAATCTGATAAAAGCCATCTAAGATAAACCAACAGCCAACATCTTACTAAATAGACAAAAACCGAAAGCTTTCACTTTAAAATCAGAAACAAAACAAGGATGTCCATTATCACCACTTCTTTTCTACATGGAAGACCCCCAAAACTCCACCAAACAAACTAGGTAACACAACAGGATATAAAGTCATCACTAAAAAATCAATGACATTCTAGTACACAAACAACAAAGTCACTGAAAGTGAAATCAGGGAAACAATGCATCCAGAAAAGAAAAGAAATACTTAAGAATCAATCTAACAGAGGATGTAAAAGATCTATGAACATAGATGCAACAATCTTCAATAAAATGCTAGCAAACAGGATGCGACAAATACTACAATACTCTGAAAACTACAATACTCTGAAAAAAAGAAATCGAAGTGCATTTCAGAAAATGGAAAGATATTCCTTGCTCATTGATGGGAAGAACCAGCATTGCGCAAATGGATATACTTCCAAAATTTTTATCACATTTAATGCAATCCTAATCAAAATACTATTAACATACCTCACAGATCTAGAGAAATCATTCCTAAAATTCATTTGGAACCCAAAAAGATCTAGAGTAGTAAGGGCAATCCTGGACAACAAAGGCAAGGAAAAAGACATCATATTTCCTGACTTACAGCTGTACTACAAAGCTGCTGTTATATCAGCGCAGTGTTAGCACACACAAACAAACAGCAGCAACAAAAAAGCCAGACTTGAGGATCAGGAAAACAGATTACAAGATACAGACCCAACTACAAACACACTCAGCCACCTTATCTTTGACAAAAGCACCAATCATGTTCACTGCGAGAAAATAGTCCCTTTAATATACAGTGCTGGAAAAACTGGCTTTCCACATGCTGGAAACTCAAATGAGACACGTGTCTATCATTATGCATTAAAACGAAAGCCAAAATCAAAGATCTAAATATTAGAACAGAAACACAAAGTCTACTGGAAGAGAAAGTATGTGGAAATCTTGAAGACATAGGTGTAGGTAGAGAGTTCATGTACTACAACAAAACTGCAGAGGAAATTCTTTGAAGAATCAGCAACTAGGATCTCATTTTATCAAAAAGTTTTTGCACATCAAAAAAAATCATCTGGGCTGGGGAGATGGCTCAGTGGGATAAGTGCTTCCCTGGCAAGCACAAGGGCCTGAGTTCAATTCCCGGTTCCACAAAAAAAGAGAAAAAAAAAATCCCAAAAGAAATCATCAACAGAGTGAAAAGAAAACACAACAATTGAGAAAAAAATTTAGCCAACTGTCCCTCAGACAAAGTACTTTCATCTAGATTACATAAAGAATAAAAAAAAAAAATCAACCCCCCAAAATTTAAAGACCCAATCCAAAAATGAACATCTGAGATGAATACACACTTCTCAGATGAAAAAAAAAAATACAAATGGCCAATAAATATGTGAAAACATGTTCAACAGCATTAGTTATTAAGAACACTGAGATTTTATCTCACCCCAGAATGAATGACTACCATCAAAAAATCAACCAATAACAAATACTGAAGGGGCTCTGGAGAAAAAGAAACCCTTCTCCATTGCTGGTGGGCATGTAGACTGGTGCAACCACTGTGGAAATTCCTCAAAACACTGGGATCTTGGGTCTCATTTGACTTAGCTATTCTCCTTCTGAGTATTTTCCCAGAAGAAATGAAAACATCATATCACAGCAATATATGTGTACCCAAGTTTATAGCAGCAGAATTTGTCACAGCTAAATCTTAGAAACAATCCAAGTGTCCATCAACTGATTAATGGAATATATATATGGCATTTTTATGCAGTGAAGTACTACAAGTATAAAGAAAAATAAACTTGAGAGTTTTATAGGTAAGTGGATGCAACTAGAAACCATATTCATAAATGAAATAGGGTCTGCCAATAGCTCAGTGGATTAAAATGCCTGCAAGCAAGCTTGGGGGCTAGGACATCCATCCCTATGCCAGCTGTGACAGCCCCACCCCCTGGACATGCTAAGATAGCAATTGAGACTGGGCATGGTGGTGCACACCTGTAATCTCAGCTCTTGGGAGTCTGTAAGCAGGCAGATCACTATGAATCTGATCTAGCAGTGAGACCCTGAACACCCTGTAGACCCTTCCTTAAAAAAAAAAAAGTAATAATAAAAATAAATGAAATAAATTAGAATCGTGTATGCAAACATCATAGTGTAAGAAATTAAAAAAATAAATAAGATTCTAAAGGTACAGTGAAAGAGAAAGAAACTGCAAAAGGAAAGATTAACTGGTGGGGGAAGAGTTACAAATACATACACAAGACAGCTAAGATTGTTTTTCTAGTAATTTCTATTAGTTCATTGAAAGTAACAGTGCTTGTATTATTTGATTAATTTTGCATGCCTGTATCTGGTAACCTGAGCAATTACTCTGAAGATAACAATATAGAATATAATATCAATTGTCAATTTCCTATTATCTTGTTTTGAAATTCTGTATCATTTTTATTATTTTGTTTTGGTCTCTTTAAAATTGAAAAAAAAAAAAAACCTAATTGCTTAGGTCACATTCAAGACATGTTCCATCAGCATCTCTGTGGATCTTTACATTTACTTATACCTTGGCATTGAAGGTCCACCCCTTGTATTGCCAATCAGGTTGGTAACACTGTAAAGGTGAGAGCTTGCTGACATCATCCCTGTTTGCCATTATTCTTAAGGTGGAACATGCACAGGCTTGAAATCAGACACCATGAATCTAACTGTTGCATACCCATACAATCTCAGCAATATTACTAGGTCCCTTTAAGCCTCGGTTCACTGATCTGTAAAGCAAAGATATATTGGAATTCTCTGGCTTGTAGAGATTTATGAGCTAACTAATAGTAAAGGCAGCCAGGCCTAATGTCACACACCTATAATCCCAGAGATAGGAAGATCTCAATCTCAGATAGCATAACATAATGACAATAAGACTCTGTCTCAAAAACATAATAATTTTAACAGGCCAAAGATGTGGCTCAGTATGGAGGCTCTGGGTTCAATCCCCAGTAGTACAAGAATATGAATTCTATAAAGCACCTAACTCTTAATTATGCATAAGACATGGATTTACAAGCCGGGCATGGTGGCGCATGCCTGTAATCCCAGCACTCAGGAGGCTGAGGCAGGAGGATTGTTGTGAGTTCGAGACCAGCCTGAGCTACAAAGTGAGCTTAAGGCCAGCCTCAACTGCATAGTAAGACCCTGTCTCAAAAAGACCAAAAAAAAAAAAAAAAAAAAAAAAAAAATAAGACATGGATTTACCATCAAGGAAAATTGAGGAGCAGGTGCATTCTGACTCCGAGCTCTGCACAGGGGTCAGTGACAGAATACACTCCAGAAAGCCCACCTCCTGCCCCCTAGTCAAGCAGCTTTCCACAGTTTCATGCTTCTTCTGCCTGAGATAAATTTGCCTTCTTGACCTGTTTCGAGGCTACAGAAGATTTATGTAATGAGTGCAATTGAACTTAACCCCATCATTCTTTCCCATAAAAAAAAATAGTATGTTATAAATCTACCTTCTTAATACAACACTTAAAGAGTTCATTTTTTGTGTGTTTGAAGACTGGAGCAATTTTAAAAGGTTTCGATTAACTCCCGGAGATTTCTCATCAGGGCATTTCTACCACATAAGACTTCCCTCCTTCCCACAGTGGCTGCCAATCACAGAGCCGCTGAACTGCAGGGGAAGCCTGATGAACATGCAGTCACCCTGTTGAATACTTCCAACCCAGCACCAGAGGCAAGTGCACTCTGACAGCGTCCTGCTGCCCTGCTGGACTTCAGAACAAAGCAGAGGCAATGAACGAATAAGCTAATAAGTGCAGTCAGTCAGGGAAATCTATTGGGGAGAAACAAAATCACACTGGGATTAACAAAATATTAGTTACTGGCAAACAAGTATATTTGTTTGTCTTAGAAGAAAGTCTGCATTCAGAAGTTTAAGGTGATGGGGGTTTCCATAGCATTACCCACTGATAAGAAAAAATGTGGTATTTTGCACAGTAGAGTATTATTCAGCTATAGAAAAAGATATATTTGAGGCTCTTGTAGATAAATGGATGCAGCTAGAGAGTGTATTGGTAAGTGAAATAAATCAGATCCACATGTACAAACATCCAATTATCTCACCAGTATGAGAACCTGAAAGAGTAAAATCTGAAAAGTATAGATACTGCAGTGGATTTCTAATTGGTAGTCAACTTATTACACCCAGCTGAATTAAAGTGGTATGGTGTTGGTACAGGAGGCCCACTTGAGGATTGCTGTCAACCACGTAACGGCAGAACAAGAGAAGCTGTCAGAACGTTGTTAAGGATGCCAGTTGGAGAAGCTGTTTGAGTTGTTGGAAGCTGCTAGTTCTCTTGGGCCATTCTGCTGGAGGACCTTGTCATACTGGCTTTCCTGATGAACTTTGAAAGAGCTCTGGTCCTCCACTTGAGCACTGATTCCTGGCTCCTGGGCAAGATGGTGCACTGCTCAGCCTCATAGAGAAGGCTGTCACATTGCTTTCCTGATGGGAACTCAGCTTTCCTCATGGCCGGAGGAGCTCAGGACCTCACTGTTGCTGAGGAGGGCTGTGGTACTTTGGGGAGAGCTCCGGCCCTTACATTGAGTGGTGCCTCCTAGCTCCAGTTCAAATCCCTCAGCTTGCTGGCACAGAGCCTTTATCCCGCTAGCGTAGACTTCCTAGCTTCCACCAGCGACCTTTGGGCCAGATCAGAGAAGCAGGCCTCCATGAGCCTTTGTTGCCTCTACATGGTCTTTCGGGAGGCATTGGTGTGAGCTCTAGGGTTTTAGCTGAGCTCATGCAGGATATTAGGATCTAGGCCCTCGGCTAGAATCTTTAGTGTTTATCTGTGTGGACAGATTTCCTACATGTCTTCTATGTGATGCTTGGGTGATTCATTATAAAATACTATTATAAAATGTGTTCTATACCACATTGTTCACCATGCAAAAGAACCCCAAACCACAACAGATACTGTGAAAGGAAAACAATTTGTTCAGTGGAAAGGAAAAACTGGGATGAGGCAAAGGACGAAGGGAGGAAGGGGAAAAGATATATTAAGGTCTTTACATAGAATAACTTGGATAATTGTGCTGTCAATTTCTGCCAATCTTTTGCAGGGAACAGTTAATGGTTAATTTTTTTTTTTATTCCCATTTTTCTTCATTTTTTGAATGTCTTACAACTTTTTTTACTGTTTAGTTTTGCTTTTTCTTTAATCAAATCTTGCACATTTATATCTGGTAACCTGAGAAAGTGATTTGATGATAGCATCATGTAATAGAGCAATCATTGAATTCCTATTACATTGTTTAGTAAAATTTTGTATCATTTCTGATGCTGTTTTTTACCATCACTGTTTTGTATTCTTTAAAAAATAAAAATGAAACGGTAAAAAAATGTAAAAATTAACACTGGGTTAAGTTGTGTTTAGAACACTATGACTCTTTAGATTAAATCATTGCCTATGTCTTTAATATCAAATAAATAAACATCTCAGGAAAGACTCTACTTAGGACATGCTGCCCTGATCATTAGGTCAACTCTCCCCATTATCAGACATGACAAGAACATTCAGAATTCCAAAAGTCTCCTTACCTGCTCAACAACCTCTGTACAACTCTTTGCAGCATACCCTTTAGCTATCATGACCAGGAAAGGAGCTAGCCAAGACAAACAAAGACAGCCGTACAGGCTAAGTAGCATTCTAACACTCTACTGGTAGGAGAAAACATTGTTCTTGTGCTGAAACAAACACAATGCTTATTCTCCCTTCTTTTATGAAGAGTGATGTGAGTGATGTTTGTCTCAGAACCAAAGCAATAATCTTGTCGCCTCAAGAAAATCTATCTGGAAAAAAAGAAAACTCCACACTGAGATCTCAAAGAGAAAATTCACAAAGTACATGGGACTTTAGATATACCATGAAGCCACTGAATCCTCCTACTTCATGTCACCTCTCTGATACTCTCTGAGAAATCAACAGTAGCCTCTTATTGTTGTTATAATGTTGCCATAGGCCTGGGAGATCACTTAGTGGCTTAAATGCCTGCTTGGCAAGCACAAGGTCCTGAGTTTATATCTCCAGAACAACAACAAAAAGTTACCATAAATTTAGTGACTTAAAACTTTAAGATTATTATTTTACATTTCTGAAGGACACCTGTCCTAGAAATCAGTATAACATAGCTGTATTTCTTCTGCTTCTGGAAGCTCTAGAGAAGAATCTATTTCCTTTCTCTATTTCTAGAAATCTGCATTCCCTGGCTGAAGACCCTCTCTCTTATCTCCAGGTAAAACATAGAGTCCTGAAATGTCAGTCTTTCTTCCTTTCTCCTCTCCTCTTCTCTCTTTTAACTTCTCTACTCTCTTCTCTTTCCTCTCCATTACTATATTGCCATCTCTGACTCTAACTCCCTTGGACCTCTCTTTTACTTACAAAGGCACTCATAATAACCATGGGCTATCCTAGATAATTGAAATAATCTTTCCATCTCATGATCCTTTCCATCTCAGATAAGATGCGCAAAATTCTTTTGCCATGTAAGGTAACACTCAGCCTCTTGCAGACATGGAGGCAGGGCAAATTTCTTCAGACTCTATTGTAACAAAGAACAAATGATTTGACATTATCTTGCAGTGAAAAATATAATCCTATGCTATCCGTTTCATGTGAATGAAATTTGTTTCTATTTTTCCTATTGGGTTACAAAAGAATGCATTTACCAAATGACAAGAGGAGGTATAGGTAGTATACAGTACCTTGTGAGAAATGAGTGTTTACCAAAAATGCTTGTCACCTGAAAAATGGATGAAAAAATGTGTTATTTGTATACAATGGAGTACTACTCAACTATAAAGAAAAATAAACTCGAAGCCTTCATATATAAGTGGATGCAACTTGAAGCTACACTTGTAAGTGAAATAAACCAGACCCAATCAAATAGAAAACAAGAACTTAAGGATTAAACAATGAAGAGAGAGCAAGGAGAAAAGTTATCAAATATGGAAGAAGCAAAACCATACATTTATATAAATAAGATGGTTAAGGCATTTGTCCTAAGAATCTCCATCAGGTTTTTGAAAATAGTAGTTAATGGGTAGGATTCTCACCCTGAACAACTCTATATGCTGATATCTGTGAACTAAAAAACTACACTGAGGATAGCAATGTGTAACACTAAAGCCATGCTTAAAATGCCTATCATTTTGGGCTTTTAAAAGTGTACCACATCTTGAGTGAGACGTCCCCGAGCCTCCGGGCCCTGGATCAACCCAGAGCACAGGACCAATGTGGAACCCTTCAGCAGAACTCCCTGCAAAATGGCTAGAGGCAAGACTCACCAGCTGATTCGGGAGCAGAACATCTTGCCAGTGTGACACATAGGGTTCACCTACAGAGCTGCAGCAGGAGGAGGTGGAGCACAGTGGCCAGACCTAGGCCACACCTACCTGGAGGAGTCTGGACTTCATGGATCCAGACCTGGTGCTAAGGTAATAACTCTATGTAAGCTCTACACCAAAGGTCAAAAGTCAGTGGTATGCAAAATGACAAAGAGAAGGAACAAAAAGCAGTCTCAGGCCCTGAGTCCCAACAGTACAAATGCAGAAGACACTATCATAGAGGAAACTGGAAATCACACACCTGAAATCTCTGAAATAATAGCATTGGAAGTCAAGGAACAATTACAGAAAGGTATAGAAGAAATCACATCATTTCTGAATTAATAATTTCTGAAGTAAAAAATATAGCAATAACTATAATCAAAGAAGTACTAAGTGCTTCTAAAGAATACACTGATTTAAAAAAAAAGTAGAGTAGAATATAGAAATGATGGAACCCCTAAATAAGCAACACAGGAGAGAAATAGAATGTATGAAACAAATCCAAATTGATATACAGGAAATTAAAACATCAATCACAAACTGGCAAATCTGTTTGAGTGAAAGTGAAAATAGACTTTGTGACCTTAAGAACACCATTGCAGCTAGTGAAAAAGTAAGCAGAGATCTCTTAAAAACAACTAGAATGAAGGAAAAAAAAAAATTCAATACCTGCAAGATGATGCAAAGATGAACAATATGAGATTAATAGGCATCAATGAGAAGGCAGGAATCAATACAAATGATATAAAATGAATATGGGCAGAAGTAATAGCAGAAAACTTCCCAAATATGGGGCAACGATCTGACATTCAGGGAACCAAAGCATATAGAACTCCAAATAACATCAACCCAATTAAAACCACTCCAGACATATAATAATCAAGATCCCAAAAATTAGGCACAGGAACAGTATACTAAAAGCCGCTAAAGAAAAGAAACATCACATTTAAAGGAAAACCCATCAGAATAATGGCAGATTTCTCTTCACAAACCATCAAGTCAAGAAGAGCATGAAGCAAAGTACTTCAAGTCTTGCAAGAAAACAAATTCCAACCCAGACTGATATACCCTGCAAAACTCTTTCAAGTATATTGGAAAAGTAAAATACTTCCATGACAAAGAACAACTAAAGAATTTCATGATGACAAAGCCAAGCCTACACAGACTGCTAAATGATGTTCTAATAGCTGTAGCTCAGTCCCACAAGTGACACCTGGCCACCAGGTCATTATTCATGTCCACAACACACTAGAACTTTGTGTGATATCCTATCCCCAAAGTGTCAGAAGTGATGGTCATTTATTTGTCATTCCAGAATTTATCTTATGTTTTATTAATAGTATTTTTTTACTATCATGACAACTTTTTCTAGTTCAATTGTTTTGAAGCATTTAATTTTTAATTAATTAGTATTTAATTTTCTGAATATTGCTTAATCTTAATTTTTAAGATTTATACTATATCTTTAAATTACAGTTTATCTAAAAGACATCGTATGATATCTTCTCCTAGTATTAGAAACTTTATTTTTATTTTATTTTATTTTATTTTTTTGTCTTTTTGAGACAGGGTCTCACTATGCAGTTCAGGCTGGCCTTAAGCTCACTTTGTAGCTCAGGCTGGTCTTGAACTCACAACAATCCTCCTGCCTCAGCCTCCTGAGTGCTGGGATTACAGGCCTGCGCCACCACGCCCGGCTTAGAAACTTTAAAAAGTATATTTCCATTTTCTGTTGACTTTATATTACTTCTTCCCTGTCTTTTATACACACATACACACACATATATATGAAAAAATACATGTATAACCCGACATGATTGGTACTGTTTCATAGAAATCTTCAATGACCTTTTAAATAAGGGTTCATCTAATATATTTTATATAGTCCTGTATAACTATCACTTTGAGAGCTCTTTATTGTTCATCCAGGAGCATACTGCAACTTCTCATGCCTTTTAAATTATTCTCTTCATTATTTCCTATATGCTACATCTGGAGGTGTTAAAATATTTCAAGTTTGTATAACTAGAAAATATTTTACTTTTAGTTTTCAAAGGTGTGTTTGCTAAGTATAAAATTCAAAGAGGATAGATCTTTTGTTATCTTTCAGTCCTTTAATTAGTCTAGTTTCTTACACACTTGGTCCTTTTTTTCTTTCTAATGTGGAATAAGATGCTATTTAATTTTGTTCTTCCATAGCTAATATTTTTTATGTATATGCTTTAACCATTTTTTTAATAATAAGTTTTGCACGATTTCATTTTTGTGTATCTTGGTATGATTTCATTTAAATATCTAAAGGTTCATTTTTCTTGGAAATAAGATAAGTTGAACTAAATTCAGAAATTTTAGATCTTTAAATATTCAAAACTTGCCTACTCCTTTCTACTTTGAGAATTCTAATTATATGAATATAACAAAAAGAAAGGAGCAGTTTATGCTTACAATTTTTGTTTTTGCTCTGATTTTTTTCCTCTGTTGAATTTCTTATAACTTCATAGGCATTTTTTTAAATAAAACTTATACATTTGTGTCTGGTAATTTGAAAAACTAATTTCCACATAGCATCATGTAGTACAGCAACTATTGTTGGATTCCTATTACTTTGTTTAGTGAAATCTTGTATCATGTATAATGCTGTTTTCTTCTGTGACTATCCTGTATTCTTTAAAAGTAATGATAAAAAGTACAAACAAAAAAAAATTTACCACTTCTGACATATATCAATTATTTGCTCTCTTTAAAGTAAATGTATGTAAAAAATAAAAAGGAAATAAAACAAGGGACAAGGAAAAAAGTCACAGGATTGTCCTGCTACAATTTTATATATGGTTGGAATTCTAAATTTCTGTATAAACATGTATAATCGTTTTTTACATTCTATAAGAATTTAGAAGTTTAGGATATCCATGGTTGTTGGAAAATACCTGTTCCATGTTAAGTATAAGACATTTGATATTCAGACAGATACTGATGTGAAGCTCAACTGCCTTCATTACATAGTAATAATATCAATAAGCTTCTCTTCTGCATGGTTAAAAACTAAAATTTGCAGATCAAAAATTAGAGAAAAAGAGGTGTGACAGGATAGCAAAAATTTTGGCCCTAGCCCTTCAAGGTCAGTGAGGACTCAGGACATAAGACAACCTATACTGCAACATCCGTAACTCAGTGGTGTCCCAAATTTTCTGTTCAAGGAGATTATGGGACTACAGAGGAAAGTGACTGACAATTTATAGTGTACCTAAGGGGATCACCTAGGGAGAAAACACTCTCTCAGACTTTCGCAGAGAGAAAATTGGTCAAGCAATGGCCCTGACTTATCCGGATGGCTGATACTGACAAAAGATCTACAAGCTGATGTACATGGTTTCAAGGTAAATTCTGAGAGGATTTGACTGACCTTGTCAGATACAAAAGTTATAGGTCTTAACCATCCAGCAGAAAAGTATAATCACGAGGTATTAAAAAAGCCATACTAATATGCTGAGCTGCTCAAGCCAACAACTTTTGACAATTTCCAGTTGTGCTGATAATCCACAACTATTGTGGATTATTGGACTATATTGGGTTATTTTGCTGATTTCAAGTACCTACAGTATTTAAACTGGCATCAAGTATGGAAAGGTCCTTTAAAAAATTCTCCAAACACAGTTGCTCTAACAGCAATGGGACACCCATCTCTGACAAAAAAAAAAAGCACAAATGGGGGATATAAATGAAGGACCACTTTGTAGTGATAGAGATAGAGATATTAGTTAGGATAGATATACAGCTGCTTTCTCTTAGTTCAGTGAGATTTGTATTAATAGTATTTAGACAAGATATGAAGTCTGCATCTTTTACTCTGAATAACTACTATGAAGACAATGTACAATGTATTAATTATTGCAGCTGTCCTACTAACCTGTTTTGAAACTGTCTCATTGCTATTTCTTTCTCATTAAAATTAATAAAAAATTTAAAACATAAAACAAATGGTTGTTTACAGAACATACAGAAATCTCTTGTAAAAAAAACTCAGTCTGTTTTTGTAATAGTAGATGGGACTGGACATGCTAAGAGAACATAATAGAAATAATGTAATACAAAATATAGGTTAGGGTAAATTTAAACTTTATCATAAGAAAACCATAGCTATTTTATCAAATATAAGCATGAGAAGGAGGGGGAAATCTAGTCACAAAAAGATGAAAAGTCACTTATATCTTCCTATACATGGTTTATTAACCATGTTTTGTTATCCAAATTAAATAGTCACTGAGATTTTTATTGTCTATGGTTAGGAAGGACTTTGATCTTTCCTGTTTGTGAATAGTACCATCCTTCTATCTATTTCCTGTGTATTTAATGATCATTGCTTAGAAAAAGAAAAGAAGAAAGATGATTATTGAGTGATTTTCAATCCTATCTTAGAAAACATATTCATGGCAGGACTGGGAATATAGCTCAGGGGCATAAGCTCTTGCCTGAAAAGTGCAAGGTTCTGAGTTCAATCCCTGGCACCACAAAAAAAGAAAAGAAAACAGAAAATAGAAAAAAGGGAGAGATGCTAAAAGCCTGCATCCCTGACTGTGAAAAAATATATTCTTGGGTACCAGTTAAGTTTGAGAAGAAGCCAAGGAATGAGAGTACATCTAAAAGTACCCAACTGAGTGATCTGAGACCCACACAGAGCCCTCTCTGTCCCTCATGGTGTAACATCAGATCCACGTTGACCAGAAGATCAAAGTCAGTTACCTCATATGAGGAGGACTTCTCTGCTTTGGTGCTCATCCCTGAACCCTTTACAGTTCCCTGACAAACTGCCGTGGCTCACGATTCAGTGGAACCCTCTCTGCATCCTCTGGAAACAAAGCACCCACTCTGGGGATACGAGATACAGGGGTATAAAATAGGCAGTGGTGCGTGTCACTGGCTGCCACAGTCCACCCCTTACCTTGCACGCAGCCCATACCCTAAAGACTCAAACTGAGAGGACAGCTCCCTTGTCTCCCCATGCACTTCTCTCCCTGAAGGCACACACAGAAGGGAGCTTCAGTGATGAACTGTGGCCCCCTCACCTCAGTGGCTCTCAAGCCACAGATCTTTCCCTCTTCCTCCCCCACTGTATGTTCTAAGGTCCCTGGCTCTCATCCCTCACCTCAGCTGGTCTTGGACTCTGACCTAGCAGTGTGATCCCAACTCTTAGTGCGCTTGCTTATTCAGCACCATGAATAAGGAAAGAGCGAGCAGCTCTCATCTTTGCCACAGTTCCTGTCACTGCTCTTGGAAATCATGTCCAACCCCACATATCAGTTCATATTTTTTGCAGTTGTTTACTGCCTGGTGAGAGGAGTCACCTAACCATCATTATCACTTTGAGTCTTCTACTTATGTCTCACTGTCTTGCATATAGCAGATGTTGAATAAATGGTTTGAGGTTGGATGGCCAGCCCACATTTTATTTTGGCTATTTTATGGTATTCTATTTTAGCAACAAAAAAGGATTAATTGTAATATGATGATGGTGATCACTATTAAGACATAATTTGCAGAAGTATTCCATTCCAGAGGATTGGCTCCATCTCATGCCAAGCATTCCTGTGGCCCAAGCAGACCCCAGGTCAACAGCCTGTCCCAGAAAGAACTGGGCCTGGTCAAGAGCTTTCTGTAGCTGTGCACACTGATCACCACCCTTCTCCTGCCTCTTCCCACACCTAACATCCCAGAACAACACGGGAAGAAAGGGGACTCACCTTGGCACCCCGTTCAGCATGGTGGCTGTCCCTGCACCAGCGTTATTTCATGCAAGCCTTCAAGTGTGCATAGAGGGGAATCCTTTCTCTTGGCATAGTGAACTGGAAGTGGCAGCAGGGAGCTTCCCAAAGCCACATGCTGGTTAGGAAGAGAGTCTGGGTCATCCTGAAGTGGGCTCAGCATTCAATATCCAAGGATGCCTCCATTATGCTCTTAAGGGAATCCCTTGTGCTCCTGGCTCCTGAGGAAGGCTACATCACCTGTACTTCGTGGAAGCAGTGCCCTCTGGCAAGAGTCTGGTCACACAGACTTGATTTTTCAAGCATCCTGGGCTCACAAGGGCCTTAGAAAATCCTAGTGGGTGCAGCTGCTGCTTTGAAAGGGGAGAAGAGACAAACACAAGGACCACACAGTGATGAGTGCCTGCCCCTGAGGAAGGGAGTTCGGCCAGGCCAGCCAGCAGCCAGCCTCCAGAAGGCAGCCTCAGTCTAGAGAGAAGCTTCTGCCCAGCAGAAGTGATCTGTGGAGCTGTCTTATGATCTAGGAGTCTTCCAAGTAACTGCTGGACTGATTAAAGCTACAATAAAATCATGTGTTCTTGTTTCTAATGTGACAAAACTACTTGCTATTTTAAATTACATATCACCTTTTATGAAGAGCATTCAAAATGGAGTAGGTTGTTGCAGAGTGCATAAGCAAACTAGAAGAGTATGTGCATATGTGTGAGAGTGAATTTAAATAGAAGAGAATGTGATAATTGATTTCAAAGCAGTATGAGTAGACCTGGAGGTCACTGGTCTCTGGTCAGGTGTTCTACAAAATTTCACAGGTCCCCTTGTAGTGTACAGGTCCATCATGTATTTTATTAGTCATTTCTGTTTTCCCCCCAAAGCCATCAACCATGAGAGTCATCTCAACTTTTTTTTATTTTGCCATGTCTAAAATCCCACTCAGAATATTTATTCAACATTTGTTGAATGGATTATTAAGTTAATGATTGAAATGGTGGTGGGGACATAGAGAATTCAGTTATTCTGGAATAAGAAACCACTGCCAGAACTCCAAGTGAGCAGAGTGTTTTAGCTTTTGAAACCAGGCCCACCAAGCTTTTCACACAATGTCAGAGCTAAGGATGGCCTTGATTTCTCTGAGGCTCAGTTTCCACCTCTGTTAAACAGTGCTCAGAACAAAGGGCTCTGTGAGCAATAAAGCAGTTACAGAAAGAACAAAAGGGCTGAGTGCAGTGGTGCATGGATGCCTATGTTCCCACCTACTTGATGGACTGAAGCAGAAGGATCATACATTCTAAGGAGCCTGAGTACCAGCAGCATGTTGGCTCCAAAAAAGGGAAAACAAAGAAATAACAAAAAGGGAAATTGTCACTTGAAATTTCAATGTCCTATCATTGTTAGTTTTTAAAAGCAATTTTCAATCTAAACAATCATTGTTTACAATATATGAAAGTTTTACTTGGAATGCACACACACAAAAAAAAATCCAAATCTGTTTTCTTAAATCTAACTTTATGCTCACAAGGATTGACATGGGAGGAATTACTGTTCATTGTATTTTTCTAAGATCAGTGTTGCTAACCCTCTAGCAAATGCTGTGAAGAATGTCCTAAAAGGAAATGTAGCCAAGTCTTCTATGTGCTGGAAAGTTTTGGCTTCCAGAAAATTTCAAAAAGGGTAACAATCTCAAAATGTTTATTCTTCTTTTAAATAGATGGATTTTCTGTAAAATATGGCTAATGTTTTCCATCAGCCTTAGTCATTAAAGAACTCATGGTTAAACACTAAATTAATCATGAGTTTTTTAATGACAAGATACCATGTCTGCATCTTGCACTATGAATAACTGCTATGAAGACAATATGCAATGTATTAATTACTGTAACTGTCCTACTAACCTGTTTTGAAACTGTTTCATTGCTATTTCTTTCTCAATAAAATTAATCTAAAAATAAAATAAACAAATAAATAAATAACTTATGTTGCAAATTCCATGTTTAATAAAAGGTAAAATATTTAGAGGGGAAAGGAAAATGCTTAGACAGGGAAGCTAGGAAGTCAGAACAGCAACTGAACCCAAGAGATTTGGAGCTTTTAATAGAATAGCTACCACTGAAGAATGAATTCTTTCCCCTCTGGTCATCTTTTCCAAAAAGACCAACCATTATAATGGATCCAGGGAACCTGGGCTGACTAGGGAAGTTCCCCATACCCCTTAACAAGCTCATTACAGGTATAGAGTTTTATTCTAAGGAGATATTTGGAGCTAAGCAAAACAAGTAAAAGAAAAATAAAAAACAAATTGTATACATATACATGTGTGTATATATATGGCATATATATATATAGAGAGAGAGACAGAGAGAAATATCTTTGGGCATGGTTTGATAAATTTAGAGTATAGTTTATAGATGTTAGAAAACATTTCATAACAAGAGAATATACACATAATATACTGGATTTAAGTGGTACAAAGATAAGCATATAAGGCCAGGTGTGGTGGTACATGCGTGTAATCCCAGCACTTGGGAGGTTGAGGCTGGAGGATTGCAGTGAGTTCAAGGCCATTATGGGCTACAGAGTGACTTTAAACCCAGCCTGTAGTGCACAGTGAAACCCTCTCTCAAAAAGACAAAATGAAATAATATAATCCCATTTGTTATTTCAAATACCAACAAAACAATGTCAGTGAGAATATATCCATAAAGAATAAAAGACATCTAAGCCCCAAAGTGCTCATTTCTGAGTGGTAGAATAATGAAAAAGTTATTCTCTTCATTCTTTATTTTCCAAATTCTCTCTAGTAAATTTTCATAATCAGGGGAAATATTGTTGATTATACAGAAAAGTTGCTCATTGGTTATGAAGTGTGGACAGGGGAAGCTAGTGGCCCCGCCTCCAAGCAGGAAAACCCTCTCAGTCAAAAAAGTTAAAGTAAGATAAATCCATAGATAATTGTATCATATATAATAAAACTTAAAGCTTCTGGATAAGGGAGACACTATAAATGACTTAATTATATCTGCCCATCTTAAATAGATGAAGAAAGAGTTCAGTCTCATGAAGTTAGTAAACAAGGATGTTCCTGGAGCTAAATTGGGTATAATGACTCTTCCAAAAAGCGAAGCGTTCCTCTGCACAGAGACACAGTGTCTTGACAGCCTTCTGGCTGAAAAATTGCTCTGCAGTATGTCACTACTAATCTCTCTCAGAATTTGGACTTGTAATTCTCTAAATTATCAGAGAAACTAATCTACTTATGGGCCAAGACTAAAGAATATACAATACTGAAAATATTGAAGTTATTCTTACTATTTCAATTTCTTTTTGGCAGTACTGAGGATCAAAATCCAGAGTGTTCTTCCACTGAGCTACATCCTCAGCCTTATTTATTTATTTTGAATTAGGGGCTCACTCAATTGCCCAGGTCAGAATTGAACTTATGACCCTCCTGCCTCAGGCTACTTCAGTGTTGGGAATATAGATGTGTACCATCACATCCAGCTGGATGTAGTAATTTTTATACATGTTTCGTGTATTTTGTTAGCCTTGTCTTCTTTCTTCAGCTTGACTCATATTTATTACATTGGAGATAGAATGAACAGAATTCTAAGAAATAGCTATTTGCCCAAATGGCTAGGCTTAAAATTTCTTATCTGTAAAAGAAATTGGATTGCTACATTGGAGAGTCTTTCCACCATTGATATTCTATGATTCTGTGAACATTGCTACAAACTTATCTTTTTGAGGCAGAAAAAGCAGACATATGAATCAATATGAAACTATATGTCCAGAACCTAACAGAGCTCGTGATGACCTCAAGTGATGTTCAGCCATGAACTTAAGGGCTGGGGAGATGGCTTAGTACAATAAGCGCTTCCCTAGAAAGTGCGAGAGCCTGAGTTCAATCCCCAGTTCTACCAAAAAAAAAAAAAAAAAAGAACTTAAAGTAGTTCTCTTAGGAGGTCAGAGAGAACTCTACATTAGCTCTTACTTTCCTGTTTGGCTGCATGTTTTCACTGGGAATTTCTTAGAAATGTCTGTGGAACAAAGGGACCTTGTTCTCTGGATGACTGATTCTCATTTTTAAGATGATTATGTTCTATACATAAATACTGCATATTGGTGAGTACTGAACCATTTGGCTGTGGAAACTGAGAGGCCTAAGGCCTTGTCAGTCTCTCGTCTCAACAATTTTACCAATTAATCTACCTAGGAGTGGGCTTTATGCATTTCTGTTTAAAGATACTTTATCCAATATATTTGGACTTACTAATATTGAACTCATAGGCAATAGCTCTAAAACTCTTGTCCAAAAGAAAGTTATCAAAAAATTACATTTTGCAGGGCTGGGAAGATAGCTCAGAAGCTTAAGCACATATCTGGCAACTGCAAGGTCCTGAGTTCGATTCCAGATTCAAAAAAAAATATTTTTGTCCAAAAGTTGAAGCCTTCTTGCACTTAGCAACACTAGACAACACTTTAGTTCAAGAACTGAGGGCCACTTGCCAGCAAAATCACCAGTAGAAAGAAAACAAGTGGAAAATGTGGCACCAATGGACACTTGTTTACAACATGAGTGTTGAGTTTAAGTAGTTTCATCAGGCACAAAACCAAACAAAACAAAACCAAAACTGATGTGTACATAAGGCAATGTGCTGAGTATGGCTCAGCCATTTCCTAGGGAACACATACTACATATCTAAATATCATGTTGCACACCATAAATTGTAGAATTTGGATCAAAATAAAAACTTTAGGAACGAATGTATGCATTGAACACTAAAATGCCTTGCTGAGAGAGGATAATGAAAATTTAAATAAAGGGATTGTTACAAGAAAAGAAAAAGAAGAGCAGTGGTAGTGGAAAGAGAAAGGAGGAGACAGAACTTCAGCTTATTCAACCTCACTGGGAACATAGGACTTGAACTTGAGCAGCTTCAATTTTGGCCACCACTCTGCCCGAATTTATAAATGCCTGTAGAAGTGCAGCAAGTACCGATTTCAGATTTAGAAGAAATCCTTTGTGAGGAGGTGAGTTCATAATCCCGGGAGCTGTGAATGATGAGGACCAACTCTGGTTATTCTTGCATCCCCAACTGAAACACAAGATGGGCAATGCAATGGGAGGCTGGAGCACCAGAGTCAAGAGTCAGAACATTGGAGAGTAGATGCGTGATGATTACCAAGTGCGTGTCTCCTTCTGCTCCCAGAAGTCACTGTGGTGATGCCCACCAGGACCCTGGTGTGTGCTGTCTGACTCTGGAGAACATCATCGTGATTTTGTTCTATGCTCCAAAACAATGTGGCAGAATCCCCCCCCCCTTAGTCCTTCTGTATTTATTTCTTTGCATCTTTTCATCTTTTCCATGCCTGCCATTCCATTTTTTCCTAAATAATGGTTAACATTTTTAGTGCTAGGTTAGGTTTTATGTTGTTTAACAGCTTTTATTCTGACAAATACTCTGTATTTGAAGTGCAGGAAGAAGTCTAAAACACGGAGTCCCAGCTACCTTCCCAGCCACACTCCCAGTCCTGAGCTCTGTAAAATGTAGCACAGAGAGAACCAGGCTTTTCATCAATAACTGTGAAAAAAAGAAAGCCTGCCCCATAATATGTCCCTCCATAAAGATTTTATACATCTGCTTCAAATTTTCATGAACTTACTCTGCAATGGCATAGCCACTTGGGAGAACTGTTGGCAGTTTTTACTGGAGTTATACACCTGTCCAAGGCCAGCAATTCTGCTCTTAGTTCATTTCCAAGAGAAATAAATGCACATGTCCATAAAGCATACATGAGATGTTTAGAGTATTATTATTAATAAATAAAAACTAGGAACAGAAAAGAGCAAATGAATGTTATTAAGTATCTGTACAATGAAAGTTCACATAGCAATAAAATTAAATGCTGCTGATAAGTGACCTTCACAAAATTATTTTAAAAGGAAGAAGTTAAAAGGAAAAGATGTATGATTACATCTAGAAAAAGTTCAAGATAGGCAAAATTAATCTATTAAGATATAAGCTAGATTGGTGGTTACTTCTGATGGAGAAAAGGAAATAAGAGAACTTCTGGGTGAGACAGAGAGCAAGAGAACTTTCCAGAACAGTAGAAATGTTCTATATTTTGGTTTGATAATGGTTGCACAGATTTATGCATTTGTACAAATACAAATACAGCCCACTATTACATTAGGTTTCTACTGCTGCCATATCAAATTACCACCAAATTCTTTGCTTTAAAAAATGAAAATTTATTTTTTCACTGTTGTATGAGCCTGAAATCCAACACAGGTCTTCTTGAGCTAGAATCAAGAGAGTGTTTCCCTTCTGAAAGCTTTGGAGGAGAGTACATTTTCTTGCTTTATCCAAAGTCCAGAGTCACTGTCACCTCATTTGGTGGCATCCTTCCTCCATATTCAAAGCCAGTACCAGAAGCCAAGTTTTCACATTGTCTCTGCTTCTGCCTCCCTGTCCTTCTTTTAAGAACTTTTCTGGTTATATTGAGTCCACACAGGAGTGATCCAGAATCGTCTCCACATGTCCCGGTCCCTCAAGGAAGCAATAGGAAAAAATCCTTTTTTCATCAAGTAAGCTAGCCTATGTATAAGTTTCAGGGCTAATTAATTACTCACTTGTTAGTTCAACATAAATAATCAGCTCAGTTTAGGAGTAAGCCAAAGAGTGAAACTTGTGCTTTGATGTAGCTAACAGACATAACTGAAGATCTACATCAAGCATAATATGGCATTGATGAAGGTGACAAAGTGTTAAGAACAAACACATCTGTTTGTTCTGTCCACTTTATGTAGTATCTCCCCTGAAATGCTATTTGTTGTCAGGTGAATGATACAGATAATTTACTCTGAGATACACCTCAACTTTCAACTGTATAAATTAGCCAAGAGATAGATCATTTTCCAAATCATAAATGTTGTTACTTTCAGCTTTCTACTGAAATTTCCAGTCTTCAGTGGAAATGAGAATTTTGTGAAATTTTTTTTTTCTAAATGCAGAATCATTGGACAGTGGTTTTTAAAAAAGGATCAGCCTTATTTCTTTTAAATAAGAAATAAGACAGCGGGGCCGACTCTGACAACTTCCTAGATCTACCCCACAACCGCCGAGCCAGAGCGACCATCCAGAGACAGCCAGGGCCGATTCTGGCAACCTCCCACCCCCAAGGCAACCAAGTGAGTGGGAATTTGCATGACTTGCCCGGCTTCCCAGATCAGTGTGTGTGGTGAGTCTGAGGGAGAGCCTTTGACTTCTTCCCACACACGACGCACTACCCGGATCCCCGCCCCCAAGCCCTCCAAGCGGGAGACCAGTCTGAGACCTCAGGGACCACTTGCCAGCAACTCCCTGAAACCCTGCCCCAAAGCCCTCCGAATAAGTGGGAATTTCCCCAACTCCCTGGGCATCAAAGTTCGGTGAGTTCTGTGGTGAGTGTGAGCGAGACACTTTGGTTTCTCCCTGCACACTCTGCGCCATCCAGAACCTCAGGCCCCAATACATCCTAGCCAGAGACCTGATTGAGACACCCTAGACACACCTGTCTGACAACTCTCTGGAGCCACGGCCCCAAAGCCCACCATGGAAGTGAGAACTTTTGATGACTCTCCTGACACTTGATTAACCCCAACCCAGCCTAGTGAGTGTGAGGGAGTGCTTCTGGCCCTCCAGTGCTCCCCTGACCAGGGAAGCAACAGAGGGGAACCACAGGAGATGCAGCAAAAGGGAACTGAACACAATAGCTAGATCTAGGCCAGGCATAACTGCATAATCTCAAGCTTAATAGACTGGCACCCGAAACTCATTATGCGCTAAGGCTATAGCTGCACCAAAGCTGCACCAAAGGTCAGAGGTCAGTGCTATACAAAATGAAAAAGACAAGGAGAAAAATGCAATCTCAGGTCTCAAGTTCACCAATAAGTGCAGAGGACACTAGCTGAGCTGAAATGAATGAATTAACAGATATGGAAGCAAGGGAACAACAGCAGAAAGGTATAGAGGAACTCAGACAAGAATTAATGCTTGAAATAAAAAAAGAAATATTTGAATACATAGCATCTGAAATAAAGAATCAATTCAAAAACATCTGGGGGAAACCCAATGCTCACCCAGAACAAGTGCAGAGAACACTATTCCAGGTGAAATGCATGAATTAACAGCATTGGAAGCAAAGAAACAACAGCAGAAAGATCATGAGGATCTCAAAGCAAAAATAATTTCTGAAATTGCCAAATTTGGTTTTGTGTGTATATTTCGGAATTTTTTCTACATTTCAGATACTATGATTTTAAAGAATTCTTTTTTGATTTCAGAAATTATAGTATCTGAAATACATAAACAATTCTGAAATATACACACAAAACCAAACTTGGAAGAAACTCTGAAGAAAAACAATTAATAGCTACCTCTAAAGAAGACATGGATAAAAAAAATAGAGGAGATCAGAAATATGACAGATTCCTGGAATGAGCAACACAGAAAAGAAATAGAATGCATGAAGCATAGTCAAAGAGATATAGAAGCACTAAAAATATCAATCACAAGTCTACAAAATCGTTTGAGTGAAAGCGAAGACAGAGTTTCAGATCTTGAGGACGCTGGTGCAGCTAGTGAAAAGTTGAGAAAGGATCTCGTAAAAACAATGAGAATGCAGGAAAAAATAATCAATCACCTGCAAGATAATGCCAGGGTGAACAATGTGAGATTAATTGGCATCATTGAGAATGAAGGAGTCAATACAAATGATATAAAAAGAATATGGGCAGAAGTGATTGCAGAAAACTTCCCAAATATGAGGAAACAAACCAATATTCAGGTAACCGAAGCATACAGAACACCAAATAACTTCAACCCTAGTAAAAACCACTGAGACATATAATAGTCAAGATCCCAGAGATCCAACACAAGAATAATATACTGAAAGCAGCTTAGAGAGAAGAAGCAGATTACATTCAAAGGAAAACCCCTCAGAATTACAGCCAACTTCTCTACACAAGCCATGAAAGCAAGGAGAACATGGAGCAGAGTTCTTCAAGTCCTGTATGAAAACAAGCTCCAGCCCGGACTATTATACCCTGCAAAACTCTCTTTCAGGTTTGATGGAGAAGTGAAATACTTCCATGACAAAGAACAACTTAAGAATTTCATGAGGACAAAGCCATCCCTACACAGGCTACTGAAAGATGTTCTAGAGAGAGACCACAATAACTAGAACTCCACGAATGAGAACAAAAGGAACCCACTAAACAGAACAGACAATTAAACACAAGATACAAAGGAGTAAACAACAGCAGGTAAATATCATGACAAACATAAGTCAATACATTTCAATTATAACCATCAATGTAAAGGGATTCAATTCACCAATTAAGAGAAATAGACTGGCACAGTGGATTAGAAAACAAAATCCAACAATATGTTGTATACAAGAAACACACTTAACTCAAAAGGACATTCATAGGCTTAAAGTCAAAGGATGGAAAACAATATTATATGCCCCAGCACCTCAGAAAAAAGCAGGAGTAGCAATTCTGTTTTCAGACAGTCTCAACTTCAAACCAAGGAGGATCAAACAACACAAAGAAGGCCACTATATATTGGTTAGGGGAAAAATTCAAGAGGAAGAGGTAACACAGGAGCACCCAACCATGCAAGACAAATCTTAATGGGCATGAAAAACCTAATATCTAAGACCATAATCTTAACAGGAGACCATAACACCCCCTTATCTCAAAAAGATAGGTCAACCAGACAAAAAATTAGCAAAGAAGTAGCAGAACTGAGAAAGAGCTTGAACAAATGGACCTGGTGAACATATGCAGTGTTCCACCAAACCACAACTGAATACATGTTTTTTTCTGCTGCACATGGGTTATTATCTAAAATAGACCACATACTAGTCTAGAACTCATGCTTAAGTATATTCAAGAAATCAGAAATTATCCCATACATATTATTTGACCATAGTGCAATGAAACTGGAAATAAATGACAAAAGAAACAAGTAAAACCCACTAAATTCATGGAAATTAAGCCTCACCCTAGTCAGCAATCAAGTTGTCACAGAAGAAATTAAACAAAACATTCAAAAATATCTACAATTCGATGAAAATTCAAGCACAACTTACTGGAATCTATGGTATATGATGAAAGAAGTGCTTATAAGGAAAATCATAGCTATGAACATTAGGAAAACAGAATGGGAACAAATAAACAAGCTAATGTTGCACCTCTGACATCTAGAAAAAGAAGAGCAAATGAAACCCAGAGCTCAAGACAGGAAGAAATCATAAAGATTAGAGCGGAAATTAATTCAATTGAGATGAAGAAAATAGTTCAGAGAATCCACAAATCAAAAAGTTGGCTCTTGGAAAGACTAAATAAAGTTGATAAGCCTCTAGCCAACCTCATCAAAAAGAGGAAAGAAAAATTCAAATACAAGCAACAAGAAATGAAAAGGGTGAAATCACGACCGACCCAGTGGGAATTCAGAAGATTATCAATAGTTACTTCAAGAAACTTTATGCTCACAGAATAGAAGACACAGATGAAATGGACAGATTCCTTGAAAGGTGCAAATTACCAAAACTGAACCAAGAAGATATAACAACTCTCAGTAAGTCAATAACAGCCAACAAAATACAAAACGTAATAAAAAGCCTACTGACAAAGAAAAGTTCAGGTCCTGATGGACTCACAGCTGCATTCTACAAGAAATTTGTAGAAGATACAATCCCAACACTCCTCAAACTCTTCAATGAAATTGAAAAGAAAACAATCCTCCCAAAATCATTTCTGGAGGCAGGTATTATACTGATTCCAAAACCAGGAAAAGATACAACTCAAAAAGAGAACTACGGGTCAATCTCCCCCATGAACATAGATGCAAAAATACTCAATAAAATCCTAGCAAATAGAATACAGGAAATCATCAAGAAGATCATACATCATGACCTGGCAGGATTCAACACACATGCGAGGATGGTTCAATATTCACAAATCTATAAATGTAATACACTGTATCAATAGAGCCGAAACTGAAAACCACATGATCATCTCAATTGATGCAGAGACACCCACTCATGTTCAAAGTCCTACAGAAAACTGGAATAGATAGACTCTACCTTCACTTGATAAAAGCCATCTATGACAACCCAAAAGCTCATATAATCCTAAATGGGGAAAAACTGAAATCTTTTATTCTTAAATCAGCGATAAGACAAGGATGTCCTCTATCATCCCTCCTATTCAGTATAGTTTTGGAATCATTAAAAACAGCCATTAGAAAAGAGGGAGAAATAAAAGAAACAAGAATAGGTAAAGAAGTTAAATTATCACTATTTGCAGATGACATGATACTTTACTTGTAAGACCTAAAAAATTTCACCAAGAAACTACTAGAATTGATATGGAAATTCAGTAGCATAGCAGGATAAAAAGTCAATACTCAAGAGTCAGTAACAGCCAGGCCTGGTGGCGCATGCTTGTAATCCCAGCACTCGGGAGGCTGAGGCAGGAGGATTGTTGTGAGTTCGAGACCAGCCTGAGCTACAGAGGGAGCTTAAGGCCAGCCTGAACTGCATAGTGAGACCCTGTCTCAAAAAGACAAAAAAAAAAAGAGTCAGTAACATTCCTCTACACAGATAACAAGCACACTGAAAGGGAAACAATACCTTTTACAATAGCAATGCAGAAAATGAAATTCATTTAACCAAGGAAGTCAAAAACTTTGTCACAGAAAATTAAAATACCCTAAGAAAAGAGATTATAGAGAATTCAGAAAATGGAAAGATATTCCATGCTCCTGGATAGGAAGAACCAACATCGTGAAGATGGCCATACTCCCAAAATTGCTGTACATATTTAATGCAATCCCTATCAAACTGCCATCAACATACCTCCCAGACATAGAGAAATCATTCCTAAAATTTATTTGGAACCACAAAACACCAAGAATAACAAATGCAATCATGGCCAATGAAGACAAGGCAGGAGGCATCACAATTCCTGACTTGAAATTATACTACAAAGCCACTGTGATAAAATCAACATGGTATTGGCAACAAAATAGACCTGAGGATCAATGGATTAGACTAGAAGATATAAAGGCCTCTATGAACACACTCCATCATCTGATCTTCGACAAAGGGGCCAAACAAGCTTACTGGAAGAAAGATAGCCTCTTTAACAAATAGTGCTACAAAACTTGGCTTTCTACATGCTGAAAACTAAAACTTGACCCAGGTCTATCACCATGCACTAAGCTAAAGTCAAAATGGATTAAAGATCTAAACATTAATATAGAAACACTCAATCTCTTGGAAGAGAAAGTAGAAGGAACACTTGAAAACATAGGGGTAGGTAAAGAGTTCATAAACAAACATATATTTGCATAGAAAACACTTGAAAGAATCAACAACTGAGTTCAACTCTTCATGAGGAGTTTCTGCACGTCAAAAGAAATTGTCAACAGAGTGAAAAGACAACCCACAAATTTTGAAAAATCCTACCTAATAAGCAATCAGACAAAGGTCTGCTCTCTAAAATATGTAAAGAACTAAGATATAATAGGGTCCTCAAATTTAAAGACCCAGTTCAAAAATGAGCATCTGAGGTGAATACACACTTTTCAGAGGATGAAATTAAAGAAGTGAATAAATACATGAAAAAATGCTCCACATTGGTAGCTATCCATGAAATGCAAATGAAAACAACACTGAGATACCATCTCACTCCAGAAAGAATGGCTGTCATAAGGAAATCAACCAACAACAAATGTTAGAGAGGTTGTGGAGAAAACGGAACACTTCTCCACTGCTGGTGGGAATGTAGACAGGTGCAACTATTGTGGAGATCCGTGTGGAGAGTCCTCAAAAGAGTTGGACTAGAAATCCCATTCAAGTCGGCTATCCCCCTACTGGGAATTTTCCCAGAGAAACTGAAAACATTATCTCATAGTGATATATGTGTACCTATGTTTATAGCAGCACAATTTATGATAGCCAAATCTTGGAAACAACCAAGATGCCTGTCACATGAGGAATGATTGAAAAGATGTGGTACTTCTACATAATGGAGTATTACTCATCCATTAAGAATGATAAATTTGAAGCATTTATATTGAAGTGGATGCCACTTGCACATATACTCACAAGTGAAATAAACCAGACACACATGTGCAAATATCATGCAGTCTCCCTAGTATAAGTCAAAAGAAGAAATACAAATAGAAATGTACAACAGCAATTAAAAAGAATTTAGTCAGATAATTAGGGAAAACTGAATGGCATATGCCGCAGCGTACTAATCAGCTTTTCTCTGGATGGTTAACAACCTATTTTTACAGATCAAAACTGTAGAAATAAAAGAGCCACAAGGCCAGCCAACATTTTGGCACAAGCCTTTCAAGGTCAGTGAAGACTCAGGACATAGGAGATCCTGTACTGTAACATCATGAAACTCAGTTGTGCCTCAAATTTTCTGATCAAGGAGATCATGGAGACACAGAGGAAAGAGATTAATGATCTATAGTGTGCCTGGAGAGAGTCACATAGAGAGAAAACTTTCTCTCAGGCTCTCACAGAAAGCAAACTGGTCAAGCATTGGCCGTGACTCATCCACATGGATGACACAGACAAAGGATCTACAGAGTGAGGTACAGGATAATCCCTGAGGGGACATCACTGACCTCATCAGACACAAAAGCTACATTTTTTGGTATATAGGTCTTGTTTGGTTTTAACCATCTTGCAGGAAAGTATAAAAATGAGGTATATAACATGGGGCCATAATAATAAGTTGAGCTGTAAATGGCTGCAGTCAACAACTTCTTCAGATAACTCACTATTATTGTGGAATGCTGGACTGTGTTAGACTGTGTCAGCAAGTTTGTGGGAAACCTGTGACTCGCACTCACTTTATAATAGTCTCAGCCATGTTCTTAAGTTTCCATTCCTCTGCTGAGCTAAGTTCCTAATTCTTCTTACCCCGCTTATTTCCCGTAAGTCTCCTGTTATGCCCAGAGGTGGGACTTCCTGTCATAGCCTGGTTGCCTAGTTACTCGAGCCTTTTACCCGTCGACGTCATTTCCCTATGCCTCCACTATATATACCCAGAGTTTCCTTTGACTAGACGAGACTTGATCAGAATCTTGTCTTGTCTCCATTTCTCACGTCTCCTGCCCTTTGTCCCCTCCTCCATTCCACCTCCTCTTCCAGGTGACCCACGTTGACTGACCTGTTGGACGGGACATGAGTTCAGGCACCTAAATTGGTTTAATGACAATGTAGTGCCCTTCTTTGACAGGTCTAGACAAAAAAAGGGGTATACAAAGGAAGAATCATGATGTGTGTGTATAAACAACAGTTAGGATAAATATGCTGTGCTTCTGCATAATTCTATGAGAAGCAAGATTTGCACTAATAGAGGTTGGACAAGATATTATGTTGGCTTCTAATACTATGGACAACCACTAGGAAGATAACAAGGTAGAAAATATTAATTATTGAAGCTGTGATATAATTCAGCTATAAAAAAATAGATAAGTAAACAACTACACTCTCTTAATTCACTGATTAGAGACATATGCTATAATAATGTTTGTAAGTATAATATCATGTATGCACCTTGTACAGTACCAAAGCATTACAAAAATAGTTTGCAATGTATTAATTTATCAAATCTGTCCTGTTAATTTGTCTTGAAACTGTCTCATTGTTATTTGTTCTTCAATAAAATAAAGAACTAAAAAAAAATAAAATTTTAATCATAAATTCTTAAAAAATTAAATAAATAGTTAGCTTATTTATTCCCTTTTCCATATTAAAATACATTAATGATAGATTTTTATATGAGTAGTGTTTGCTTAAAAAGAAAACAAATACTCAACCATATGGTCTGTTAAATTCGTACTACTTTGCCAACACCTAGTCTCATATTTCCTTGAGGAAAATCACTCTGTGGCTTAAGCCCTAAGAGAACATGAAAAGTCAAACTCTTGGCCCTGTTCCACCCTAATCTTCCTTACCTGCAAATGCACCTGCCTTCCTGCCACAGCTTGGAGCCGTTGTGGGTCATAGGCCCTGGGTCCGGACAACCAGTGCTGCTTGTATTTGCTGACTACAAATAATGCAAAACCCAAACCCTCAGGTTCTCCAGGTAAGAATAATATCAGCCTGTACCATTTGCCTGGCAGCTTCCCACCTTGTCTGAGCACTGGAAATGTGCTTTGATCTCAAAAATGTGGAGAAAGGGACATTCTCCACATTAACTGGTATGGAATTTAGCTTCAAAAGATAAAATCCAACCACCAATATGGGTAGAAAATATATCAGGTAGAAAAAAGTCAGTGTCTTCATCTATTTGACCTAATATTTTAAAAATACAAGTTGAGTGGCTTATAAACAACAGAAAAATATTTTTTCCTACTTTTGGAGACAGGTAAGCCCAAGGTCAGTGTAAATTCAAGGTCTCAAAAGGCCTCACCTCCAGGCTTATGGATGCTGCTTTCTGGCAGGGCCTTCACGTGGTCAGGCTCTCTCTATGGTCCCTTCTGTAAGGGTTCAGTCCACAGGAGGATTCCACACTGATCACCCACTCAGTCACTTCTCAGAGGCCCCATGCCATGGTTCAAGTGTCTCCTTCCCAAACTCACACTGAAAGCTAATTGTCAGTGTCACAGCATTGAGATAGAATCCC